>CM056173.1:4362825-4410880 GCA_029691765.1 Entomobrya proxima
AGGTATGAATAGCTCAAATTGAAAAAATGGTCCACAAACAAGGTAAAATAGTGACCCAGATAAGACAAGGAAGTTTTCCTTTGTTAACTACGCCACACTTTTATTTAATGACAGACTATTATTAACTTTTTAGTTTTCTCCGGAATATTTAACAGATTTCTGAAAAAAACACTACCTACTTTGATCAAGTTTTGAAACCAACCGTTTTTTGTTCGTCGACAAGTACCCTCCCTTTACAATCTGGAAACTGGTGTTTCTAAATCTTAGTCGGGGATAAAGATGTTTGCACACAAAAATACTAAATCTTTTACAGACGGCGGGTGGCCAAAAATAAGGAACCTGTGGGTGCTGGTAAACGCGGGCTGACCGATGAAATTTTTGCGAATACTTGCGGTTACTCGCAACTATTTTCATATAGAAATTTCAATCATACAGGCTTTCTTTGGATTTAAAAATTCATGGCTATTGAAGTATAACTTTCAGCATCAACATCAACTGACCTCGTAATTATCTTAAGGTATATACGTCAATGGTTAAATTGCGACAGTTTGTCTTCATTTTGTTTTAAGCAATACTTTAAATAGGACACTAGTAACAATGTTTAACAGAAGTATTACTTGTTTCCCTTTACAGCAAGCAGACAGATCTATGTATACGTAAGCCAAGTGTTGGTTTCAAACTAACTAATAACGAAGGAGACTAATTAATGACAAAATTTTGTAAGGAAATTTGGCACTGACAAATATTCCTTTAAGAATTTGAGTAGTTTTTTAAATTAAAATCTTAACACTAATATGTCTCAAATTATTCAAGAAATGCTACCCTGACGGCAAACGCAAGTGCAAATTGGAATTTTTCCTGGCAAACCTGCAAGTAAGTGAAGGTTTGACTGATTTAGACTGATCCGATAGCTGAATAGCAAAGGATGTGCTAAATTACTAATTTATAATGTTATGGCTTTGTACGTCGATACAATATAATCTAGGTTCCCAAGCATTCTGACTTTACAAAACACTTGCCTATAATTCATAATCGTCCACCCTCATATCTAAAAACTTGTAATTTTGGGTTTTTATCTGATGCAAGTTTATAGTAAATTCAAAATGTGTCAATGCAATTCCGGAAAGCAAGTTGCTATCCACTTTGTTTTAAAGTAGCAGGAAGCAAGCACACGATAAACGAAAAACATGGGAAGCGTTTGTGTGAAACGGAATCTGCATTTTGGAGAATTTACGCATCAAACTAAATCGACGACTACAAGTTTTGATGTGTTTAAACAATTTGCAAAACGCATCTCTGACTATATTGCTTGATAAAGTAAGGGAAGTTTGGCAGTTTAAGAGTAAGTCCAAGTGATGGTGAGCACTAAAAATTAGAAGTTCTTGGAATTCCAAAGTTTTTGCATATATTTAACACACATGTGCCAAAAACGGGTTACCCAGCTTAGATTTTAACCCGCGAGCCATCTCTGCTTGGACTTACTCTAACTGCAATGGTTTTAGCAATATGGTTGCACGGCAATCTTTAAAACGTTTCCGGAAATATTCCAAGCACTTGTCTAATCTTCTTCATTTTCTTATTCGTCATGGTCATTTGAATGCAAAATTGTGTCGATGCTTGAAAACGAAACTAAAACTTTGGTTAAATAGGTAAAGTTCACCATTTTTTCTTAAATATTTTGCAACAGCTAATAAACAACCTTAGCTTCATTCTCGACTACGTTGCATCTATCGACGGTATTTTGACCGACTATCAGGATTAACTTACGAACAATAGAAGGAAAAAGGCTTATCCTATGACTTGCCCAAAAAGTTACATTCGCCGACCATAAGAAAAGTAGACTAAAAAGTCACGCTAAATTTTGTATATCGACGAATGGGAAGCAACCGGACGTAAGTTCCCTCTGATCGGCCAGGGAAAAGGACGTAACTGACTTTTTGCATGAAATACAAAAGGGCGTATGTGACATTAACGCACTTTTGGAGTAGCGGACAAAAAATAACTGCTGCATTATACCTAACAAATTTGCTAATTTTTCAAAATCCGACAAAACTTTGCCGGTAGCTTTAATTATAAAAATAATTAAATTGTCGTAAAAACCAACCTTTTGTTATATTTTTGGGCAAAAAGGAAGCTAACATCAACATTTTGCTCTAGTATGAAATTAAAATCAACTTTGCTTTTCTCTGTGACACATGTAAGTAGTCAACTTTGCTTTTATCTGTGACACATGTAAATACTCAACTTTGCACTGCCGCCCAAATATTGAACCAGCCACTTTTATGGTATGTTTCAGGCATCAAAATGATTGCCAAACACTGGAGAATTTATTGAAAGAATAATCTCCATTTCCTCTAAATATGCAGTTACGCCCGTTTGTTATTTCATGCAAAAGTCAGTTACGTCCTTTTCCCCTGGCCGATCAGAGGGAACTTACGTCCGGTTGCTTCCCGTTCGCCGATATTTACATACCTACAAAATATCTTTGCTTTTATTTTTTTATCACAATACAAAGTCAATTCTCATAACATTTTTATATAGAATATAATTAGTACACCTCAATCAGTCTTACTCGACAAGGATTTCTTACAATCAGTGTAACTTAATTGCAAGACTAACACTATCAAGATAATCTAAAGTAAGCATTACCGCTTGCAAAGTTTATCTTTGCTAATAAAATTGTCTAAACTACTTTTATGTACTTTTTAGTACGTGATGGGCTATCACAAATCAAATGAATTTGTGTAGCATCTAAATCTTTCGGTAGAGCCTCCTAAGTTAGTTCCAGGAACTCTTGCTTCAATGCTTACTACATTTAAAATTTCTGAAAAAATACTCCAGACTATGCAAATATAGTCAATACTACCATCATTGACAAACTCATATTTTATTCCAATAGGTAATTTGCATCAGTATCATCAGATAAGTTTCTTTTAGTCAATACGAATATGCATTCGGATGCATACACCGCCCTTTGACGATCGCCATATGGTATAAGAAATGAAATTTTAGTTTTGTTAGGTACTTTAAGAGCAAATTTTTAGTCAGCAGAAGTAACTCCATTGTTTCCTCGAGAAGATTGATAATTCCTAAAGATTAAGCAAATATAATTAAAGATATTATATGATTGTTATGGTGTAACTTGTGAAAGAACATGGGCAACTGTGAACAGGGAAAGACACTTGAATAAAGATCACTTTGAACTTTGAACTTAATCCAGAGTCGGAATTTGTACAAGTCTCAGTTTGTCTTACCACCTCATTCTCTGCCTTTTTATAATTTTTAGCATATAATTCAAAATATATTTTCATTTAAGATTGGTAAAACCTATGTATTAATATCTAACATAATGGTTTGTCATTTTTGCCTTGATTCAGCTACATTTTGAATACTGATGGCAAGAAACGCAGAGATAGTTTGTTGTATTCTGTTTTGAAGACTTTGGTTATGCTCATTACAGAAGTTTTATGCGACTCACATAAATGGTCGACTTTGTTAATTTACACACTACGTTGATAAAAAAGAGATAAAAAAATAATTAAGTCAGACTCAGTAAGTACCTTTTTGTCAAAAAGTATTTTTGTGATCACAGATTTTTTCAATAGAGCCACACTGGTATCATATTTACATGTTAGTGAATGGAGTGCATGGTAAAATCTACATCGTTTTACCTTTAATTCAGATAATAAATTAGGTTCAAAACCTAAAGATCTTAACTGGGCAAATCGGACCAATCTGCATTTATTTTATTAAATTTTGTTTTTTCTATATTTTCGCGATTGTGAGGAATAGTGTGTTTCAGATAAATATTAACTTATTCTTTTTAAAATACATCCGTATTTTATACTTTGTTGAATAATCCAATAAAACTTTTATAACCTGCCTTGGTGGATTCAAGCAATCGTCAGATACATTAGCAACATTAATACTTGCAACAAAGCAAGTTTACTTGAAGTTTAAACTCACAGAAAACCAAAGCTTGAAATGTAAAGGCATGCAATTTTTTACCCTTAAATAATCATTAAAGCATCCTCTAATTATCATGCCTCATCCTTGCGTGTCAAAATAATAATCATCATTGGCCCTTTAATGATTTTTTGAGGATAAACAATTATTTAGTGTTCAAACGTAAAATGCATGTACGTGTTTGTGTGCCAGGTATGTATAGGTATGCATCAGCAGCAGCTAATGCTTGGCTCAGAAAGCTTTTGGCTGGCAACAAGTAAGGGATCGTCCATATATTACGTTATCAAAAAAATCCGATTTTTGCACCCACCTACCCACCCAGTTATTGTAGGTTATCTTTTTGAAAGGGACCCACCTACCCCCATATGATAACGTCATATTTTAAGTAACTGCCATAAGCAAACTTGACTTTATTTAAACGTCTTTATTACCACGCATGGAAATCTAATCCAGAGACGAGGAAAATCTAGCTTTTTCTTTAAACAATGTACTTTACATACAAACATAACAATTCAGCATAAATTAGAAATTTTACGTTATGCACACTTTTGGATGGATTCATAGAGCGATAACGGCATTCAGAAATTGGCATGATCTTTTTGACTTTTTATATATTTGCCAATCAACATCTTACAGTGGCTCGAGTCTCTCAAAAGAGGATTCACCGGACTGTAAACATTCGTTAACGAAATCTTACGACAGGAAGCATTTAGGATTTTAGATTAGATAAGATAAGCGTAAAAAAAATTACGATAAAATCTTTAAAATCTAATTTATTGTAATCAATTGAATATAGATCAAACAAAGGTTTAATAGTGTGCCTGTGCTTTTGGAAGCGTCCGTTGCTTCTTTGTTTGTCATTAGATAACTGAAATCAAAAGCTATCTAAAATATGAGTCGTAAACGTTTAAAGTATACGACCAATGTTAGCGAATAAGTAAGTAAACAACTTAAACTACGATGCACATGTTTACCCATACCTAGCAATTTATTTTTGCAGCATATTTTGCTTCGATTCGTGAACGGCAATTCAAAAAGTGAAAGTAAGGTGATTAGTAATATTTAGTTTGTAAATTCAATCATAAAACTTGGGTGGGTGATGTTATTTTGAAGAAAAACATTAAGCAATGCTGTTTGTGTAATGTTGTATGTACATTTTATACAACTACTTGTAGATGTAATGTAAATGTAATTCAGTTCAGTTCAAATTCAGTCTATAAAGTCTGATTTTAAATACATAACACCAAGTGTCATTCCATTATACATAGGATGTCGTTTAACATTCTAGGTCATATCCATATAATTAATAAATACACCTGCTGACTATACTACTACATAAATAAAATTTTTCTTTCTTCTATTATAATATTCTGATTCTAGATGTTTTTAGATTTTAGATTCTATTCTAGATTATAATGTTCTAGATATTCTGCGATTTTAACACGTACACACTTAATTAAGTGGACAGGTAAAAGTTTATTTTTGATAACGTCATACATTTTCGTACCACCCACCCACCCATGTTATCATATGTTATCATTTTGGAAGTGACCCACCCAGGTAACGTGATAACGTAATATATGGATGGTCCCTAAGCATCATCATGAGCAGTAGCAGTGATTCAGATTCAGAACAAGAGCGTGTAGTTCTTGTTCCAAAGAAACGTCAAGTATGGTCCAAAGTTTCGTTTTCCGAGGAAAACGTTAAAAGAGACTGGAGGGTACGAAACATAGCCACACACACGAAAGAAAGGAGTTGAGATTGATATTGACAACATCGTAAGCTGCTCTAACTCTTCACGTTTACTTTTTTTAATGTCTTCAGTTTTTATTTCTGCTGGTATTTCTATTTGTTCACCAGCATTCACATTTACATTTTCTGCTGCACCAGCCATAAGCAAACCACAAAACCTCTTCTAACTTAATACTCCAATGTTCCGCATTGGTTCATAACTGATACAGTACAGTAGGCCAACTTGGAATCACTGAGCACTAACGTTCATTAAACAATTGTTAACTACCGGAAGGGTAGCTGAGGTAGTTAATGCGATCAGTTTGTTTGTTTGTCTGTCTGTCTGTCTGTGTACACGAAATCTCAGAAGCTAATGGGTAAATTCGGCTCAAATTTGGCAGAATGATAGCTTATGTCAATAGCACTTCATACACATAAATTCAGGCTTAAAGCTCAACTTTTCAAAAATTTGCAAAAATGGGAAAAATTAAGGCATTATATGTTGAGGTATATATGCGATCACCATGTTTGTCTGTCTGTCTGTCTGTCTGTGTACACGAAATCTCAGCAGCTAATGGGTAAATTCGGCTCAAATTTGGCAGAATGATAGCTTATCTCAATAGCACTTCATACACATAAATTCAGGCTTAAAGCTCAACTTTTCAAAAATTTTCAAAAATGGGAAAAATTAAGGCATTATATGTTGAGGTATATCCGCGATCACCATGTTTGTCTGTCTGTCTGTCTGTCTGTCTGTCTGTGTACACGAAATCTCAGCAACTACTGGGTAGATTGGGCTCAAATTTGGCAGAATGATAGCTTATGTCAATAGCACTTCATATACATAATTTCAGGCTTATAGCTTAACTTGTCAAAAATTTGCAAAAATTGGAAAAATTAAGGCATTATATGTTGAGGTATATATGCGAACACCATGTTTGTCTGTCTGTCTGTCTGTCTGTCTGTGTACACGAAATCTCAGCAACTACTGGGTAGATTAGGCTCAAGTTTGGCAGAATGATAGCTTATGTCATTAGCACTTCATATACATAATTTCAGGCTTATAGCTCAATTTTTTAAAAATTTGCAAAAATGGGAAAAATTAAGGCATTATATGTTGAGGTATATATGCGATCACCATGTTTGTCTGTCTGTCTGTCTGTGTACACGAAATCTCAGCAACTACTGGGTAGATTGGGCTCAAATTTGGCAGAATGATAGCTTATGTCAATAGCACCTCATATACATAATTACAGGCTTATAGCTCAACTTTTCAAAAATTTGCAAAAAAAAACAACGACTGAGTTATGTTTTGGCGCATTTTTGTAACGTTTTTTAGTATTTTTAAACGGGTTTGAGCATTTTTGAAAAGTTTTTGGACACTTTTCGTAATATCTTTGGGCATTTTTGAAACGTTTTCTAGGCATTTTTGAAACGTTTTTGGGCATTTTGAAACGTCTTCTGGACATTTTTGAAGCATTCATTGGCATTTTTGAAGCATTTATTGGCATTTTTGAAACGTGTTTTGGGCATTTTGAAACGTTTTTGGGCGTTTCTGAAACGTTTTTGAGCGTTTCTGAAACGTTTTTGGGCGTTTCTGAAACGTTTCTGGGCATTGAGATACGTTTTCTGGACATTTTTTAAACGTTTTCTGTGCATTTTGAAACGTTTATAGGGGTTTGTATAACGTTTTCTGTGCATTCTTGACACGTTTTTTGGGCATGATTTTTCATATAATTCAGCACGTTGCTTCCGGTCGTTACTCATTTACGAAGGTTCTTGTTATTTTTGCTTTGGCTGTGCTATTTTTGCTTTTTGCAAATTTCCTCAATTAAAAATTTTCCAGTTTATCTTTTATTCACGTTTGACTATTTTCCACTTTTACCGAATTTCCACTATTTCAAAATTGTGTTTTCTGTTTTGTCAGTTTTCTCAATTAACACAATTTTCTATAATAAAATCTTTTGTCGAACCACGGAGTTGTTCCTACCAAAAATGTTTTCTTCAATAAATCATGTGCATTTTCCTTTTTCTCAAGATTACTCAAAGTCGCATTTTCCTATGTGCTTTCACTAGCACTTATCACTTTTCTTACTTCCTTCCCTTTCAAGCAGGTTCTCGAAAGTCACTTGTCACTTGCTTAAGTTCTGCTGCGGTGTGAAACCGAATACCACACTTGAAGAGCATTGATTTACAGGTCCGACTACGTGCCTGCCTGTAAACGAGTGCCGGTTTCAAGTGAGCAACGGTAGGAGGAAGTTGATGTTTTCACAAATTCACTTTGTTGTACTTATTACAAATTCTATTTCTTATAGCACTTGTAGCTCCGCACAGCTTTCTTTCCTCAGCACTGGCACATTTTCTTTTTCTTTGGTGCTCTCTGGCTGGCATTTTAGCTTGCGAGCTTTTTGCTATTTTCCACTTTATTTATCCTTTTTCTAATGCTCTGGCTTTTTCTACTTAAAGCTCTCTGGCATTTTGCTATTTTTTAGCTCTACTATTAATTTCCCAATTTTTCTCACTATTGGGGCGACTTGGGTTAATTTAATTGTTGCACAATTCAACTGTCTCTTGAAATTCTTCTATGTCCATTTTCCTCAAAATAATTCTAAGTCCAACAAATATTTCACAAAATGTTTCTGTTTCGAACGTATAATTGAATACATGAAACTGCTTGAAATGCATAGTCTGTCTTTGTTGACTTGCTAAGATTTTGTAGAATTTGTTGAGTTGAGTTGTAAAAGTTTACTAGCCACTGACAAGCTAGCTCATTTTAGCCAATAACTTATGGAGTATAAATGAGTTTAGCCAATCCAACAAGCTTTTATTTTGACCAATGAAGATGCTGAAAGTTGGCTTGGTAAAAAAGAAGAAGAGCTGTGAAATAGAGAGAAGTTAGTCGCTCCTACTCTCTCCCAAGGTAAAGTCAGGCATTCGTAGTGGGCAATAATATTATACTTGCAAAGGCCTTGAATTGGCAAAAAATTTGGTTTTAATTGTCGGGGAAGTTAACTAATTGAACTATAAATTGACTTGTGTAAATTAAAGTGACTCATTCTTTTCTTTATCCCCAAATTACTTGTGTTTTCATTGGATTATTATGCACATTTTTACTCGTCATCATTCATCATAATATTGCACCGCCACCAACATCACCATCACACATGAACCATTCCGGGCAACAAATTTTTACTAACGACGGTTAGAAAACGGTTACATCAGATGGATTTTTAATTGGTGCAATATCAAAATGAACAGCACATTACACGTCGAACTTTTTAATAGACAGAATTTTATTGGCTACTAGTTTCGCTGAATAATTGCTTCTTCAGGCCTACAACAAGTCATATGAAACAAGAAATACATTAGCTTATCAATTTATACGTTTACAATGTTGAGTTCACAAATCACAATATTCAAGTCATAATAAATTAAATGAGGTTAATCACCACCAAAAGCTTACCGATTCTGTGCATTAAAATTAAGTTTTCGCACAAAAAATTACATTAAATTAAAATAACTTTTTTGGCAAAAATGCCATCGCACTGTTGTGCTTTCGTCAGTCAAGTAAAATGTGATCGGTAAGGCACAAACAAGCTTCTCACTTGAGCATCTCCTTCATATTTTTAACTCTAGAGTATACCACACGTATATCAATAGTATTGTACAGATCTAGATACTCCTGTTCAGAGTTGTTCATAATGTTATTTTCTAGAATATCTTTAACACACTGAGAATACCTGTTAATGCATGCGTAAAAAGGAAATATTATATGTACTTTGTCTCTTTGATCGTCTTCCTTCGAATTTTCAGGCTGGTATCGAATATTATATTCCTGAAGGATTTCAGGATTATGAATACCTAAGTAGTTTATCAATAAACGTTTCTAAGGTTTTAGAGCTTCACTACGGTTTACATTTGACAATCTAACAAAAGTATCATTCAAAACTTTACTGTTATACCATCTTAATTCGAATTTTTTACGAAGCTCAGTTAAATGTTTTAATCGGTCATCAATATCAGAACTGATGCGGCATATTCTCAAACCTTGTGAATAGAATAGTGATTCTTTAAGGTGGTTTGGGTGGTTTGAGGTTGCATGCAAATATAAGTGTTTTGACATGGGCTTAATAAATAAATCAGTATGTATTTTATTATCTAGAAGCTTGACCGTAGTATCTAAAAAATTAACTGAGTGTTCGTTAAATTCAAAAGTAAACTTTAGGTACCTATGTACCAGTTTTGCTGACAGCCACTCATTTACATTCATTATGTTATCCGATTCTAAAATTAAGAAAATATCATCAAGAAAACGTTTGTAAAAAATAAATTCCCTGATATTATTGAATATTTTCGCAATTTCTTTAGAAACCGTAATGATTGCTACCATAACACAGGCAGCATTCCCCATCTCAATACCCCTATGTTGATAATACCAATGGCCGTTGTATTGTACATAGTTGTAGTCTAAACTTAAAGAAAGTAATTCATTTAATTGACGGGGATTAAGGTTGAGGTGTTTAACATCATTATTGATGAAGGTATTTATACAATGTTTCTTACAATCGGATAAAAGGAGACTAGGATATAGAGCTTCAACATCCACCGTGACCAAAATGTATTTTTAGCAGGATCTAACTGAACTTGGTTTAATAGCAACAAGAAATGTTGAGTATCTATAATTAGATCATTAATTGAATTAGTGCATGATTTTAATACATAATCAAGTAATTTACTTGCATATTTGTTGGTTTTAGTAAATGTTGAGCTAATTGGCCTACCCTTTGGGAAAGTATCAAACTTTTTATGAATTTTCGGAAGAATGTAAAATTTAGCAGGTTTGTCATGTGACGGTAAAATACGGGATAGTGATATTTTGAGGTTTGCGTTCTTTTCAAAACATTTTAATTTGTCACGATAATCTATCATGGCCCTATAAAATGTGGATTCAGTTGTAGGGTGGTATGTTGATAAATCATTGAGTTGACGTAGTACTTCTTTCTCATATTCGTTCTGATAAACAATACACAAGCCTGCATTTTTGTCTGCTTCGATTACAAGAATTTTTTCAGATGAACAAAATGTTTTGAAATCATTACTTAAGTCACTCAAGTAGGTATTCACTTTTCCAATTTTTACAGTAGAGAAAAATTCATTTATTAATCTATCAAAATTGAATAGATCGCCTTCTATTGGGCATCTTTTTCCTTTCAACTTATTCACTTTCATGAATTCTTTCTTGTTTTTGTGAAACCATAATACTAAATCCTCGGGTTTATCCGTATTTTCCATCCGTTTGAAATACAGATTCCATGATATCTTTCTTACCGCCTCACTAAATTGAGCTATTATTTCATTTTTGTTAGGCCTTATATTGTAACAGTATTTTAAACCTAGGCTTAGTAAGCAGTTGAAACGTTCTGGTAACTTAACTGTGGTTAGATTATGCAAATGGTTTAGCTCTTTAGACTGTAAGTACAATTTGTAGAAAAAAATATATTCCTTCTTTGAACGCATGTTGAAACCAAATACCTTATTCATATTTACAAAGCGTCGTTTCCTAGTATTTGGTTTGGTGGTGACATCTTGTCATTTAATTTGTTGGAGAATTGATGAAAAGTCTTCGTGGGTGGAATGAGGCGTAACATGATTGTCCTTACGGGCCTGTTGTGCTCCATTTTTTTGGACATGTTTGCGTTCATCCCTCTGATTATGGGCCTGTTGCTCATTTCTGGAGTTTGCTGGATTTTGATTCTTATTGTTTCGGTTTTGACTATTTCCGTTTTGGCGACGAGGCGCATTCCACAACCTTTTCTTCTTTTTATTATTAATTTTAGGTGGATTAAGTTTTCCATCAACAAATATTTCACAAAATGTTTCTGTTTCGAACGTATAATTGAATACATGAAACTGCTTGAAATGCATAGTCTGTCTTTGTTGACTTGCTAAGATTCTGTAGAATTTGTTGAGTTGAGTTGTAAAAGTTTACTAGCCACTGACAAGCTAGCTCATTTTAGCCAATAACTTATGGAGTATAAATGAGTTTAGCCAATCCAACAAGCTTTTATTTTGACCAATGAAGATGCTGAAAGTTGGCTTGGTAAAAAAGAAGAAGAGCTGTGAAATAGAGAGAAGTTAGTCGCTCCTACTCTCTCCCAAGGTAAAGTCAGGCATTCGTAGTGGGGAATAATATTATACTTTCAAAGGCCTTGAATTGGCAAAAAATTTGGTTTTAATTGTCGGGGAAGTTAACTAATTGAACTATAAATTGACTTGTGTAAATTAAAGTGACTCATTCTATTCTTTATCCCCAAATTACTTGTGTTTTCATTGGATTATTATGCACATTTTTACTCGTCATCATTCATCATAATATTGCACCGCCACCAACATCATCATCACACATGAACCATTCCGGGCAACAAATTTTTACTAACGACGGTTAGAAAACGGTTACATCAGATGGTCCTTCGAACCGGATGGATTTAGCTTGTCGGACAGTTGACCAAGCAGTGTGATTAAGCAGTGCAAAATTAACTAATCAGTGACTTTGGTCTGAAAGACAGTACGCTGAGAAAGGCTTACCAGCCAGCTTCTACCGCTGGAACGACAGTGTGGGAGTGGTGGTTCAGATAAACAGTTTGCTGTGTTTGGAAAAGAAACTGATGACCGTTAATATTGTGAGGATTGATTAGTGATTAAATCTGTGATTAAATTTGACTTTAAGTGCTGCAAAATGGGCGATGAAAGGAAGAGGACAAGCTTACACAACAAGCTTAAAAGCTACTTGAAAACAGCCCAGGATCATCCGGGTGGACCAGGAAGCCATGACCCGAGTGGAGGAAATATGGGGACAGTTTGAAGCAGTACATGCCAAGTTCGAGGAAGTTTGTAAGTCACTTTAGACTCATTCTTTTCTTTATCCCCAAATTATTTGTGGTTTCATTGGATTATTATGCACATTTTTACTCGTCATCATTCATCATAATATTGCACCGCCACCAACATCATCATCACACATGAACCATTCCGGGCAACAAATTTTTACTAACGACGGTTAGAAAACGATTACATAAGTTTCTATGTTCTGTTTCTCTCTGCAGAGATTTTTGGACTTCATATTTTCTGTTCTGGGACTTAGAATATTTTTGCGGTCTCACTTGGCCCCGCTTGCTTCTTAACAAAAATCTGTCTATGTTTTTTAACGTGGTTTACTACTCCTCCTCCCCCTCTGCTACCATGTACGTAGTAATGAAGATCTGTAAAATGTAACTTGCGCAGTGAAATAAAATATACGTTACTACGGTTTGCAGGCGGAGGAACAACTGAAGTTCCTGATTTATTTTTGGGCGGGGTTTCTCATGCCTCTCTGGAAAAAACGTTTTGGTGTTGTACAGTTACATGCCAATCATCACATCATATTATTGTCGTATTAGTCATACATGAAACAAGGATATAATTTGTAGGTACATAAAATTTGTATATATTATATAATTTAATTATAATTATGTTCAGCTGCGTGCTCAGCTAGAAAGGAAAACAGTAGCTTTACTAAAACGACACATTTAGCACGTACATATTTCACACAGAGAGAAGTGAGCTATGTAATCTTAACTGGACAAATCTGATCTGCCTGTTAACTGAAAGGTAATGTTAAGTGTTTTGCATTTACCACAATGCAAATGAAAATGCAGATGCCGATTCTTTTACTATGGAATAGAATATTTTGTGGTAATTCTTTTATCGTTTTTATTTATTTATTTATTTATTAAAGACCGATTTTAAAAAATGCATCTTAAACAAACATGTCACAATTAAATTGTTAGCATGAATGAAAATGATACATAAAGTTAGGAGATTACAAAATACAGGGAAATTAAAAATTGAAAAATTGAAGAGGTAGCAAGCAGCCAACCACGGCGCTGTGCTAGATTTGTTTACAGGAAAAACGAAGAAAAAGGAATAAATCACAAAGATTATGTTATAATTAATACTTAACAATGTTCACGCAGTAATCTCACAAGAGATGGAATAGTGGACCTTCGATAACGTTCATACGTACATTTTGCAATTCTGAAATTATATTTATTCTTGTTATACCTACTACTATAACTTTCATTTCTTTTTATTTTATACGGTTCAAGCCACTTCTTGAATCGGTCGCTTTTCACAACTTTTTGTCCAAACCTAACCAAAAGCTCATCCCATCGCCTTTCTAAATTAGTTAGATTTATACTTTCGCAAATAGAAATATAATTTGAGCTACTTATATATTTTCTAGTTATTATCCAAAGAGCTCGTTTTTCAACGCTGACCAGTTTCTTACATTGCTCTTTAGTAAGCCTATTATACCACAGGCTACAACAGTACTCAAGGATACTACGAATACCTATGTAGAATGTACAAAGTTTTGAGTTGGGATGAACTTAATCCAAAGTATTTTAGTTTTCTAAGAATAAAAAGTTTTTTGCAAGCCTTTGTGTATATAAAGTCTACATGACTACCCCAATCACATTTCTTACTTATCTGCACACCTAAAAGCTTACTAACATTTGCATGAGGAATTTCTACCCCGTCAATACAGATCTTTGAGTACTTTTGACATTTGGACTTATCCATAACCATTACATAATTCTTTTTAGGGTTAAGGCACATGTTATTTTCTTTTAGCTTAGCATTAATGTCATTAATATATTGGTTCATTTTCGGCTGACAATTACATTCTACACATTCAGCAACTACCATGTCGTCTACAAAGGCATTTAATATATTATTATGGCTAGCATGCTTACTATAAAAGTCAATAAGAACAGAGTTTACGAGGATAATGAATATCAAAACAGCAGTTTTTGTTCCTTGTGGAATTCCGTTGTTAAGTTTTAAGAACTTTGAAAGATATCCATTTTTATGGTGCCTGTTTTTCGCCTTTTCTTTCCTGTTCTTTCCTGTCCGATGACTACCTACTTTTTGACGTCTGAATACACGCTGTCTTATGGCCTGCCGAAGGCAGGTCATTACACAGGTACCGCTGGTCCACAGCAGGTACTGTATGAGACGTTTATGCATTCAGTTGCAAAGGTCAACCATTCTAACGTAGTTCACGGCTTAACTATTAGGAATTTGGAGGTGCGTCCAAAAGAAAATCGGCGATTTTTATCATGACGTTACGTGCTAGCTATGGGTATCTATGTAAAATGTGAAAGGATAAAAAAATCCATTCGTTAGAACTTATTTTTAAGGTAAATCGTCGTGGGTGGTCTGATATTCAAGCTTAGTTGGCATGATAGCGACGTTACTAAAGTTGCGACTGTCGCCAAACTGAATCGCATGTACAATTTGAGGTCTCCAGTTCGATTCTTACCCTTGTCAATACAACGTAGAAAACTTTTTGCTTCGATTATAATGATGGAAGTAATCACAATGTAAAGTAATGGGGTTGTCTACAATATATTATTGTGGTTGACATGTATGATGTATTTTTTGTAGGACTAGTAGCAATTTTTCTTCCCAAATCTAATGCCCAATTTCCAAATAAGTATTGTCACAATGCAAGCACATGACCATATCTAACATGAAAAGCTTCAATTTGTTGTACAATTATACTAATCAATCATTAGTTCAATAGGATGGGTTACCTGCGTGCAATTAAGGTTACACACATGCAATTAAGGTTACCCACGTGCAATTAAGATTACCCACGTGCAATTAAGATTACCCACGTGCAATTAAGATTATCCACGTGCAATTAAGGTTACACACGTGCAATTAAGGTTACACACGTGCAATTAAGGTTACACACGTGCAATTAAGGTTACACACGTGCAATTAAGTTTACCCACGTGCAATTAAGTTTACCAACATGCAATCAAGGTTACCTTGATGTAACAATTAAAATAATAGTTACTATTTCTGAATGTAAATTATACCTTAGAAAACAACAAAATACAAGTGTTAACGACAAACCTGCAAAAAATATTTAATACACCTAACAGATACTATGAATGAATTTTAAGCTAAAACATTGCTACAAAAACCGAGTTAATTTGTTCCATGAAAAATGTTAGAAATAAAATAAGGGAACAGTCCCAGTAAAGACGTGTGAAGATCGATTAACGTTCCCTTAAAAGCAGAAAATAAGAGGTGTATTCGGGGCCCTGTGAGTGTGAGCTGGACGTGATAGTAGTTTCAATAAAAATGCAAGTTTAACAATACATAAATCCATTATAAACAGTTGCATTCGTATTTCTTGACACTCATCTTAGAAATATAGAACGAGCATGCAATTTTGTCTTTCCACTGATTCGTTAATTACTACGTAAAAATTCCAAACAGTTACAATGAAGAATAAATAGTAAACAGCCGACATAACGAATAAATGTAAACATTTTGGCTCAATTCTACAGACAGGAAATCCTTTGAAAGCCTAACGTCTGAAAATTCCAAAATCATTTAGTGAATTATGAAAACTAAATATGAAGTGAATTAGTGTCAGTGCAACAAAATGAAAAAGAAACATTTTTGCTATCTCAGTCACGTCCAGCCACACACACGGGGTCCCGAATACACCTCTTATTTTATGCTTTTAAGGGAACGTTAATCGATCTTCAGACGTCTTTACTGGGACTGTTCCCTTATTTTATCTGAAGATGATCAAGATGAACGATGATCACTAATTATGAACTATATTTTTACATAACGTAACAAAAACGACCCGATTTTTTAAATGCACAAAATATTACAAAAAATATTGTAACTTACTGATGCTGAATCTGATCCACTAATATCTTATACTAACCAGGCCATTGACAGCTTACATGTCTGTCCTGGTATTTGTTCAGCAAGTTGTTGTATATCTTCCAGACATATTTCCCTCAGGCTGTAAGCATTTAAGAAAACAATATTTTAATGCGACTGTTTTATGCTTCTGAGTTAATATAATATTATATAAAACAATAGCTCTTTATGAAAGAATATTTTTTAGCAAATCAATAGAAATATTAACTTAAAAGCTGCCGCGCCTACCAAGTAAGGTATTGCTGATAAAATTTGTTTATTCTAGCACTTCCCTACAATTGTTCCAAACGCACTTTCCACTTTATGCAGCAATTAAATATTCCAAATTTTGAAACCGGAAACTATTTCAGCCATTATAATTTAATTTGATGGTTTACCACTTAAACAACTTTCACTGTCTAGTCTTTCAACAAAACTAAGCTTCTAATAAACACAAATTTTTGAACAACAAATTATCAGTGTCTGAATGCTTTCTTCCTGATTCACACGGAAATAGAATAAGGAATGTAACAAAATAGACCGTTGTCTGCTCGAGAGAATATCCGACATGCAACTGTTCCCATTTTCTGACTTTCTCCTCTATTTGTCTTTCAGCCGTAAATTAAAAAGGTAATAAAATATTTCTGAATAGTCGTGCGTGTTGCTTTATCGTATTTCTTATTATAGCAGCTGTGTTCTATACTTTAAATGAGTCATAATATTTACTAGCTAGTATGATAATTGTTTGGGTGAAACTATGTAATTACCTGTTTGCCGAAAAACATTCGGCAATTAAAATCAAAATTGGAATTGTTATGTGAGCATATATTGTTGATTTAAGCATTCTAACGAAGGGGGCCCAATAAAAAATGAGTGAATTAAATAAGAAATAGGTTTAAAAATGGAAGGAAAAGCGGACGACGAGAACCGGTAGTGAGCTGACCAACTGTTCACAATTATTGCCTGCCTGTATAATGCTTGACTAATGACGTAAAATTATTGTTCTTATAACTGTTTTGGTAATTGATTTCGTATTCCCGCAGTTGAGTAATTTTCGGAAATTCTAACCGCAGGACACATCCAATTTTGTCAGCAGCTGCGAAAATGCTTTGTCTGAATTGAAGCTTATAATAATTTTGCCAAAATCTAAAATTCAACAGAAAGTTTATGTCCCAATTGCATGCTTAGCTGCTGAAAATATTACGTCGTAGTTAGACAAAATGTGCGACTGTTATATTATGGATAACATTCAAGACGTAATTGTCTTTCGTTTGATGAGCTGACTCTTCCTACCATAGTAAAAATCCATTATCTGAAATCATTTTTCACTTAACCGAAGACTATTCCTGTTTCCTGATATTAGCTTTAGTTTTCTAGGCTTTTAAATTGTAGCATAAGCACGTCCTCATCTGATTATCATCGGGTATTTCTAGTTTGCTTATTCCAGCAGCTGTATGGTACGCTTGATTTGTGTCAACGAGCTTCACACTGTCTTAACAATTTTGGTTCGGATAATAATTTTAATCAGGTTTTAATTACATTTATACAGAAATATACGAGACATTTTCAGCCAAAATTCAAATTATCTCTGAATCTTGTCTTAGCTTTGAAGCGCAGGTGGTCTGAATTATGAGTGAGTTACTCAGAGCTACCGACCAGTACATTCAAGAAATGAGTTTGGCAAGTAGGACGAACAATAATTGAAGAAAGCAAATATGTATAATTGGTTGTGTGGTATCTATTTGGCAATTATTATAGCGATTCAGTATTATGCACTCCTAGGAAATATAGACGTAACGGTTTTGGCTTGATGGTCTCCAGGGGACTGTTTTCAGTAAACGTAACAGCAGGAATTGCCCTCTAATACCAACAGCTGTGGAAATAATTTTGTTCGGTATTATGAACATCTCTTTTATTCTTTCAGCATTATGTATAAGACAAATCAAGACTTGGGATTCATTGGTTAATTGCTTTGCTGATGAAAATAATATGACGTTTATAAACAAGCTAGAAAATATTTGCTACTATACGTGACGCATTTGCTTAGTTATGACTATACAGCTTTAAACTGTGTATTTATTTTTAATCAGTAATCGTTGTGAGTAGTATAGGTTATTATATTGATGCGGTTTGAAATATGCATTATTTAAATTGGAGGTGTTCTCACGGTTTGGATGGAGAGTAATGTGATGAGATAATGGATATGATAAGAATAAAAATGTAGTTAACTCATTTTTGATAAACATTATTATTTATTTACTACAAGCTATATTTATTTAAATCATTTAAACAAATCATACTCTTCCTTCTTATTATGTCGAGCAGTTTGTGAAACCTGGAAGCAAGGATTGGACACCAAAATTCACGATTGTAAATGTTTGTCGAGTCCACGACATTTACATTTTAAGAACAATTAATTAATTATTATATTATTGACATTAAATTGCATCAGTTGCATGAATAACCATTACATATTATTGTAAATTTTGCCCACTCATGGCTTCCACGGAGTCTTCTTCCCTTCCTCCTTCCGCTTCCTAATTTCCTCTCTTTTCCTTTCCTCTTCCTCCTTCTTCTCCTTCAGCATCTTTAGACGGCAACTCGTGCCGTCTATGCGGCCCAGGGGGTTCCTCCAGCTTCTGGAGTTGACTCCACCGCAACAGTAGTGGCAGGAGACACTGCAGGAGTGTCCACCTGCTCGCCACCTTCCTCTCCTACGATTGTGTCGTCACTGTCTCCTTCTTCCTCAGCCTCTTCCGCAGCACAACCGCGACTAGATGCGAGATTTGTAGTTGAAACCCCTTCTTCTGATTTACTGCTACGGTGACCCGTTGTCATAGCAGATGTCCCGGGAATCCGTGGCTCAACCCGACCCAACACGTCATCCAAACCGGACCTTCTGAGATCCGGAACAGCACAAGGACGAATGGGGATAATATCATCCCACGATGAATTGGTAGAAGGTAGGAATGGGTTGGTGGAGCGGCGGGGAAAGGGAGGAGGCCGCGTCTTTGGGTCGCCTGATGGGAGGAGGACGATTAACGCGTTTACGCGCGACACGCTGTAACAGTCTTCAGAACACTGAGCTTGTCGGTTCACCGGGATTGATAGGCTTCGTGCTTCACCAATTACTGGATCATCCACAGAAGCTAATTGTGCATTGCTCTCCTGTCAGCAGCAACGGATGCTCCAGTCCTCCTCTGACGAAAGCAGGAAGTTCCTGGCGGAACCACATGCCCTTCCGGCAACCCGAAACAGGCAACGCGCACAAGCCCACCCAAAGCCTCCAGCCACTGTCCAGATGCCCATTCCCGGGCCTCATCTATAGGGTGGGCACGGGTGACACCACGCACGCTGTCGCAGGACCACGACCACCACCAAATACACCGCCACCACCACCCCACAACCGATCCCGATCCATGCCCAGATCCCGGAGGAATCCGCTCCACCGGGGTTGACCTGGGCGTATTCACACCCAAGCAGTGTGTCAAACGGGCCGTTGTCAAACAGCCCATTCATCCTGGAACTTGACGGGAAACAAAGCGACCTTCCCTTATACTCTGTATACTCGCACGATTGTGATCGCACGCAACGAATACAGTCGTCATCGGGCAGACACTGCAAATAAATTTTTAAAAATAGTTCAAAATTAGAAACAATTAAGTACTAATGCCTCTGCGCAGGAACACGAAAAGTGAGTACATCACAACTTACCCGAAAATCCAGGGACACTCTTGTTCCATTCCCGATTGGGATTGACATGGCTGGAGGAATCTTTCCTTCAGTATAGGGCGTTATTCAAAAAGTATACAATCCACCAGGCGGGGATGCACTAAATAATGGCGCAGTTTCCACTGACAGTATCGTATTCTGCTACGATTATACACAAACTTGTAACTTTATTTGCACTATGTACTCGTCATCTATTTCATGGCAAACTGTAATTAATACCCATTCCCATCAAAAGGAAATTTACTGAAGAAGATGAAGCAAGGTGTCACAAGAAACAGCCAGAATCGCAACAATGGTGAATGACACTTTTCGGATCAAATCAGCGAGCTTTGAACACGCAAAAAAGTGGACAAGACAGATCTATTCTTGAGTCTTGCTTGAACTTGCACAGATCGTCTTTAACGCTGCTTTCACCTTGCTAAATGCACTCGCTAAAATGCCAGAGCGTACAAGCTTTTGAACAAAATGACAAAAAATGTTGATAGTCACACAAAAATCAAATTAATATCTGTTAAGTTGGAGGTAACGTTTGACATTAATCACTTGAATGATCTCAGTTCACGATGCAGATGGTGGATGATAATGTCGTCGGTGTGCATGAATGTATAGCAGCATAAGTCCATAAGAAAAAAAGAATTCGGCGTGCACATTGCAATAAAAAGCACTCTTCCAGCAAAGTGGAGACAAAGGCTCGCGACAGGCGAAGAAGCATGAGAAAGCAAGCACTTCTAATACTAAAGCAAGCGCAAAGTGAAAGAAAATTGCTCATAAAGTTATAATGAAACCAGATGCATGATAAATGCATGGATAGCATAATATATTCACATACAAAAGAATAATTCATAATATTTGGATTCCTGACTGTTTTCCGTTGTGAAATTCATTAGAATTATTGTATTTTAGAAAACAAATTAAGTTCAGCTTTCTTGTGAAGTATGAACTATGGCAGTCAATACGAAGTGTTCGCAATTGGAGATAAGTATTCTTGTGAAGTATGAACTGTGTTCTTTCAATTCAGTTGATGTTGACGTGAGAACTATTAATTAACAGTTCACCTAGATCAATTTATTGTATGAATGTTGGAAAGAAATGTCACTTAGTCATACCAAAAAGATCCATTTTATCATTTGTCAAAAAGAAATGATTTTGAAATTGAAAGAAATCAATGCAGTTAAAATTTAAGCTATGAAAGTGAATGACGATCATAATTATGATATAAAAAACTTAGTTTAAATTTATTTTATTTTACAGATTTCAAATACACCAAAACCAAGTATATTTATTGTGACATCAAACTATTCGCGAATATAACTGGTATCAGAAATTCTTATATTCCCAAACGCATAGCTTTTGTTAAATGTTATAAAATACCTACTACTATCGAAATTATGCATACACATTCGCCTATTACTAAAAACGGCAACAGTGTTGCCACTTGTATCGAAATTTTTAAATTCGGTGTGTTTAATTATATTTTCTAATACAACTTTCTTGTATGATCATGTGAAAAATGTTTAATTGAAGTAATCGGGACTCCACTTAATTGCTTTAGCGATTTCGGATTAATGCTACAGCTTTTGCATACACCATTATTGCTTTTTATACAGTTTTCACAGAGTAACAACACCGAAACAGATCTTGGCCTAAGTCCTACAATTTCCCGTATAGGTTCGGTATGTATTAATTTTAGGTATCCTAACTTCCCTTTATTAAGTTTCGAATATGCAGTATGGTCGACGGGTAGATTTGATGTATCTAATATATCGATTTGTTTAATTTTATCCCAGAAATTATTTAACGGACATGTCATTTTTAAATAATATGCGTCTATATTAAGATATATCATTTCCACGTTATTTACACCAAAAATAGGGATTATTGATTCGTAATATGTTGAAAAAAGACGAATCTTCGAAAGCTCCAATACTTGAAAAAATTGTATTATGGGGTGCGTAAGTAAGGCGGACTGTTTATCCATTAAAACAACTGACGTTCTAGAATTTAATGCGGATATGTCATTGAATTTATGGTCACTTGTATACAACAAAAAATCCGTTCTACTGAAGCATGGCCTAACTGTAGTTCTTTTGTTCAAATTCGGGGACATGTTTCCAAATAAAAGATTATTTGCTTTTTTGGCAATATCGCGTACAAATGCCGAAGATGACGCATTTCGTAAGTCGACATTTTTCATTATAAAATCTTTCAAGTATGTCTTTTCCCTAAATTGAACCACAGTGTGTATCTTCTTTACTACCGCTCCATGTTTTAAGCAACTCCAACAAAAAGTGGACAAATCATATTGATAACATTGTAAGCAACTATAACAATAGTGTTTCACGTGCCACCAAGAAAAAACTAGTAGATATAAATGATGAAAATCAAGATGAAGTTGCATTCAATATATTTAAAAATAAACTTTATACCCATCTTCACGTAAAGAAAAGCCGTTGAAGCCTGGTACTCTTGTACGGATTAGCAAAGACAGAATCTTGTTTCGAAAGCCTTTTGTAAATTACTCAGAAGAGGTCATGATTATAGATAAAGCGATTAAAGGTGTCCCAATTTACCACTACAGATTAAAAGACAAAAGTGGTAACATCATAGACTCGACTTATACCAAGTACGATCTTAAAGTGGTCCATCAGTAGAACAATGGCAAAGATGGAAGAACAACGAAGCAGCACTGCTCCTGATTCTATATAACGCTTGCTTCGACAGCAGATAAGCGATTGTATACGCACAACCGACCTTCTTATTTTACAAATGCTCTCCCTTATACTATTGAAGGTTCATACGAAATTGCACTCGTCTCACTTAGTTTTCATGCGAATGCAAGTGATAGTGATGATGGGGGAAGTAAAAATTCACGTGGAGAAACTTCAACAACAAAACCTGTCGAAGTTAAAAACATAGACGATACAGAGAAGAAATCGTTTTTTATGGGTGATGGGGATGTAATTGACGATAAGTTAAAAATAAAACGAAGAATCAATATCCCTATGGGAATTAAGAATGGTGGTGCTCGTATATCAATATTTTTCGCAGAATTTAATAAACGCATGACAGAGCAAAATATTACTCTAACTTTAAAAACCGCTATAAAAGATGGCAAAAAATATGCACAGCTTGCCTTCACGGACACAGCTCTATCCCTTTTCTATATAGAATTTCCCAAGGCATTGGCAAGTTCCTTGGGCTTTGGAACTCAGTACATTTTCCCCCATGGTACACACTTTTCAGTTTACCAGCAGACAGACGTACTTTTTGAGAATGCATTCACCAAAGGACAAAACACAACTGACCCTTTTTCGTGTAGACGATGAAGAGTACGCAATCGAGGATCCTCAAGATGAAAATCTTTATAGTGTGTGTGATGCCATTCAGTCTACATTCACTGATAATAATCTTAAAGCATTTGTGTTGATAATGGAAGATACGAATTCTATAGTGTTCAGAATTAAAAACCCTGTAACTGATATTTTAGAAATAACGCTGCCTAACACACTGAATAAGTATTTTGGGATTAGTAATTACTATACTATGACGAAATCGGACAATCATTTTTAACCACCTGAAGAACTTTTTCATGTTAAAAGTAGTTCTGAGGAGCCAACGCACAATGACAACACCAGACATTCTGATGCAGTATTAGACAAGATATTTATTTGCGTTGACATAGCAGAGGAGCAATTGGTTGGAAGTCGTTTCTTGCCATATATTAGGGTTATCGATAAGTGCGTAAATGATGGCAAGCTTAAAACGTATGAATTCTCGTCGCAGATGTATGTTCCTATCAAAAGAGCGTCATTTTTAGAAATTACAGTCAGTCTTTGGTCGGAATTCGATGTGAATCCAGTACGAAACGGAGTGACAAGCTGTGTATTTCATTTAAAGACTTTCTGAATGAAACGTTTGTTAAAGTGCACAAAGGTCGGATGCAAACTTGAACGTAAACCAGAAAAAATGGATGCTCAACAAGCAACGGGAATTGAACCTGCCCCAATAACGTATGCAGTACCACTTAGAACTGCTAATGTTAAAAGAAAAACGAAATCAAAAACACAACCTACAAGCACATTAAATAAAAATAAGGTTCGTAGTGCAAGTGGTGTTCGAAAAAAGAGAATAAAATCTCGCCGTTCTAAGCCAAAACGCACCAGTTACAAAAAGAAAAGCAAAGTGAAAAGATCAAAGAAAAAGTTACAAAAAAGGAAGAAATGAACTCAGAAACCGCTGTAAGATTCTACGACAAGTCAACCCCAACGGTTGACTCTTCGTTTCTGTTATTTGAAAAACCTACAGTGAACGTGTCAATAGAAAGTAAGCAAACTGTCAAGCTTTTACCTACTTATCCACTGCAGGATCACAATGCCCCGCTTGATTTCAACTATCAAAGCTCACCCCACCATTATGTTAATCCTGCATCCATGAAGATGCGTTTATTGTGCCAAATTGTTAAGATTGATAGAAGTATGATGCAAGCAGAAGATAAGGTCACCAAATAGCTTGAATAGCATATTCAAATTCCTGGATGTTTGGATAGCAGATAAACTTGTAACAACACCGTGCAATTTATACCCAGTGCGTTCATATATACAGAAACTCGTAATAAAATCAGAGTATGAGAAGAAACATGCATTAGGAATGGAAATGTGGCAACCTGACAGCAACAGTACAATAATGACAGCAACAACAGGCTATACAGATCGGCTCAACCTTACAAAATTGTCAAAAAAGTTTGAATTACTTGGAAGCATTCCATGTAGTACAGTGTTTTCTCAAAATGTTGTTCTTCCTTATGTATTTGAACCACATAAATTACAACAAGCGACATTAAAAATTGATGGCACACCCATATCCGATTCTTTCTTTATTGACTTTGACAACGCAAATGCCGCACAAGCGTATGACCGTCTGTTAAATGCCGGCCACATGCACGGTATTAGTTTTGAGGATTTTAAGAATTACAAGTTGTATTTGAATTACAAGAACAAACCCAAGCAAACCAACTCACCCTTCCCAAAAGTGGTACATTAATGTTTGAGTTATCATTCTCGAGGCCAACTACTTCAGGTTTGATTCGGGTATTCTTGCCCTAAACGGAAACCGTGACAGAATTGTATTAGAATATGTTCTGATTTTTTGAGAGAGAGTGGGCTTTGTCTAATAATAAAATAAAACTACATTGTACAGTAAAATATTGGGGGAATGAGCGATGCATCCTGCGAGTTTCTATCTCCATAATAGTGTAATATAAGTTTACCTTCGCATAGCGTTTCTTGTTTTCGTGTAAACGAATCATGTATATAATATTACCTGGCTAGCCTTCCGCACTTTATTCCCTTCCGTACGCTCTTTTCGTACGCACGTTGTTCAATTTGAGAAACCTCCTACTCATCGAATAAAGGAAAAGTTACAGTAAGTGCGCTGCTTTTCCTTAGCACGCACTAAGTTGTGACCACTATGGCCAGGACATTTTCTTTCACGGACGAAACTTTATTTGAGGACAGTAGTCATGTAAGAAATGTTTACCACAGTGTTGTTGCAATGACAAGGGGCGACTTGGAGGCAACAATCTGTCCTGGTCGTAGTGCATGTCGCATATTGAGAGACAAGCAAAAGGTGATGAAGGAATTATTATTATTATTGTAAATCTGGAGCCGATCCTGCAGGTATTTCATAACTTGCTTTTTATAAAATAACATTAATAAATACAAGTTCTTATATTTGCAATGTGAAGTTAACATTACACATGGTACGAAATTAGAAGTTCTATATTAATTATACACAGCTAATATATACTTGTTTGCTTTATGTATTTTTACAGAATGGGAATCTTTTGCGTTGAAGTTAGTTTCCTTCCTGCAAAAACTTCAAAGTGAACTTTTTGCATTTGAATGCGAGGCGTTTCAGCACGCTGACCAACAGCTTGAGGCAGTTATGTTCGGACAGTTACTAACGTTCCTGCTTATCAGATACATGTGGCCAGCCCTACCAGAATATCAAACTGACATCATTAAAGGTGTTTCAAACACAGCCATTCTAAACGGAATGATTGTGGTGTTACCAGCATTGATGGGCATTGACCGTACAGTACGCAAGTAAGTTAGCCTTTGTTGAGTTAACCTGCCGCATGAAACAATATAATTATTAGAAAAAAAATCACGTACTTAAATAAAACTTTTATTAAGGTTCACGAATATGAACATTTACTTATATCGTCTTGAGGTGTCTGCGCGTTCCTTCCTGCCTCCGTAAGCATGATAATTTGAATTGTGTTTGTGATACGTTGCTGACTGAGCATCCCCCAACGTTTCTCTACACGACTTTGACCGCTTTAAACAGCAAAACATTATTAAAGGCTGAGTGTGCAAGTGTCCTTGATGTTTTACGTAAATACCGAAAGGGAAATTCGTATTTTGCAAGCAAGAATACACCAGACAACACAGTTGTAAGTATCGACCTAACTTACAAACTTTTCCATATTGCCACCGGCTTGGGAAAGGAACTACGGTATCTACCAGTACCGCAAACAAATGCTGCAGGTGAAGTTGTCTCTCCCCTCATTGATCCGATTAGAGTATCATTGTCAGATGTGCAGAGTAGTGACGAGGAGGAGGTGGTGGAGGAAGACGGTCGAATGGATGGATCACAGGTTGGCGTGGACGTAGGCGCAGCTGGAGGGGGTATGGGAGAAGGAATAATGATTGCGGAACTTAGAGCTGTTGGCTGTTGGCTATACGAGGGGATGGTGCCTGGTGAGGGTATGGTGGCTGGTTAAATGTATGGTGGCTGGTGAGGGTATGGTGGGAGGAGATGCTTTGGGTGAAGCAGGGAATTTACGGGCCGATGAGGCATTGGAAGAAGCAATGGGTTTAGAAAAAGGGGAGGCGTTGGATGATGCAGGGGATTTAGAGGATGGGGGGGCGTTGGAAGAAGCAGGGGGTTTAGAAGATGGTATGGCGTTGGAAGAAGCAGGGAATTTGCGGGAAGGAGAGTGTAGTGTTTCTATGTGAACACGAAGTCATGAATCTTATGAGGTGTTCAAATGGGGCAACTCATTGCATGGTTCTTTGCCTGAGTGTAGACCAGTCAGTTTTGGTATATCTTGATTTATTCAATGATAGAAGCAGAGTGAAGGCGAAAACACAAGATTTCGTCTTCATAGACATTTCATATCAGACAGTTCAAGGTTTTATCAATCTAAAGCAAGTCTTATCGTCTAACACAAATTAACATAATTTGTTTAATCTATGTGGTGGTTTACATACACCACATTACCTTCCCTTCCCTACTTTGCTAACAATCGGAAAGAGAGAAAGCTAAGCTTCATGTTTCATTTTTGTTGCTCCGGCCCGACTGCCTTTGGAGCTTGCTTTAGCCTTGACTTCTTGGGTGATGCTGGTACTGCTACCGTTGGCTGCAGTACTGAGCTTGCTTGCTGCTTGTGGAGTTGGTCGTCTAGCTGTTGAAGGCCTTATCGCCTCATTAGCATTATCTTCTAGCAGAAAATCATTCACTGGATTTTCTTCAGGCTGCTGCGATACGGCTGCTCTTACTTGATCGACATGCCGTCGCATTTCCATATCTCCACACTTCACCAGATAGCTCACAGCTCACTCTCTGCTGCTATCTCTCCCTTTTTCCACTTTTCTTGATTGCGTGCGTATGTTTTTATCCATACGGCATCGCCAGGCTGGAATTTCCTCATTTTTGTGGCTACGTTGCAGCTACTTTTCCGCCTGTTCTGTGCATCCATCACATTCGTCTTTTGGTTGGAACTCACTCTGTCCAGCGTGGTGGTGCGCCGCTTTCTTGCTTGACGCCCACTCGTGTCACGATCACCACACGTTCTAGCTTTGCGCACAAAACTTGCTGCTTCGCCGCTGCTGCGTGGATTAATACTTGATGATGTGATGTGCTTGATACCAGAATGCTTAACTTTTTCAGTAACTTTTTCACTAGTCATTTTTTTCAGTTGGAAATGATACATGATTCCAGTTCATTTTAAACTTACTCAGCATGTCTTTTCCGAACAGTGAGTTGCCTTGGTCAACAACGGCAATCCAACTTGTCACTGTTTGCTCATTGTACTCTAGTTGTACTTCAATTTCTCCCAACGGGTAGAAAGTTTCCTTTTTCAGGTAGGTGATGAATGTTAAGTCGGAGTCTCGCATCTTTGGCTTTCCTAACTTTTCCCATTTGTCAATTGATAACATTGAATCATCGCAGCCAGTATCTAGTTCCATTGTCGTTTTCATGCCATTTATCTTCACATTTACAATCACTGGTTCCTTTTTCCTTTGAAAATTGCAATTTTGCACCGTGACTTCACTACCTTTGTAGCTGAAGTTGGCTTTGTATTACACATTACAGCAAAGTGTCCTATCTTTCCGCACTTGTTGCATGTACTATCCTTGTTGGGGCAACTTGAGGCGTAGTGATACTTGTATCCACAACGGGTACACTTTTTCACTTTATTGCTGCTGCTGTGGCTGTGGCGTTCATTTTCGCTGTCTTCATCTTCATCGGATTCTGACGTTGACTCTGCTCTCTTTTTTTCTTGCTGTTGCTTACGGACCTTCAGGACTTTCTTCACTTTATTTACTTGGCTTTCTTGGGCTTCTGTTGACTGATGACCTGCTCGGATTAGGGCTGTTCCTGCTTCCGCAGCTTCTCTTGCCACCGCCAATGCTAGCACCTCTGCCAAAGTAATAGTATTATATTTTGTGAACAGGTTCGTCTGTGCCTGTTCACTCATCAGTCCAAAAACAAACTGGTCTCGTAGCCTTTCCTACAAGTCCTTAAATTGACACTTCGTGGCTAAGGTCCTTAGGGCTGCAAGAAATTGTGAAACTGTTTCTCCCGGTTGCTGCTTCCTTCCCATAAATTTAAACCGCTCTGCTATTGCTTTTGGTGCTGGTTTAAAATGTTTTTGGAGTGTATCCAAAATCGTTTTCCCTGCTGTTGCTTCAGGTTTGGCTGGTGACAGCAGATTAGCTAACAAACTAACATTTGGCAGGCCAATGGATGATAACAAAATCCCTCTGACTCTTTTTGCGTTTGCTGGATCGCTTTGGTCAATTCTATTGGCAATGAGAAATGACTCAAATGTAGTTTGCCAGATTTCAAAATCGTCGGTGGTGTTCTCAAATGGTTTCAGTTGACCAATTGTTCCCATTTTGACGTGCAGGTAAGGATCAGGCTTTTCTTCAACTTTTAAAGTAGCGTCGGGATCGTCTTCTTCTTGTTCACCAAAAAGAAACTTATACATTCACGGTTTCACAGTGCTTGGGGCGGTTTAAGAATGTCTGTTTTCTTCACTTTTTTCCCAAGTTTCTGTCTCTGTCTTGTCCTTCCTTTTTCAGTTGTCAATTTACTGAAAAGGATTCACTGGTCACTACACTGGTAAAATCACTCGTCGCCAAAATGTAGTGTTTCTATGTGAACACGAAGTCATGAATCTTATGAGGTGTTGCATGGGGCAAATCAATGCATGGTTCTTTGCCTGAGTGTAGACCAGTCAGTTTTGGTATATCTTGATTTATTCAAAGATAGAAGCAGAGTGAAGGCGAAATCACAAGATTTCGTCTTCATAGACATTTCATATCAGACAGTTCAAGGTTTTATCAATCTAAAGCAAGTCTTATCGTCTAACACAAATTAACATAATTTGTTTAATCTATGTGGTGGTTTACATACACCACAGAGAGGAAAGAACAGTTTGTTAGTGGACAGATTTGGCGGGGGTGTGGTACGTGAGGTTGCTGGTAATAGTGGTGGGAACTTGGATGGGCAAGTACAGGGATTGGGAAATGGCAGTGAACAACAAAATGTCGAAGAAGTTAAGAAAAAGAGGGCATTAGACCTAACGGTGGTTTACCCAGCGGATGAGATTGAGGGAGGGATGGTATGGAAACTTCATGACATGCTAGCCCAATTGGGATTCTTCGAGAAAAAATAAAAAAGTTGAAGAAAAGAAAAAGAACAAAATGTTTCTGATGCAATTCCGTGTCAATTTTAAATTTTATAAACCCAACAGAACAAAATTTACTAATTTGTAAAATAGTGTTTTACACTATGTCTTCTTCTTTATCCTGGCAATAATAAATTGGCTATCTTTCCTATACATATTTTGTTGAGTTTGCAGCGATAGGTACTTTCTTTGTAACGTGCGCTGCAAACTCCAGTTTTGTTATTTTATTTTTTTCTAGTCATTAGACTGGATATCATGGTTGTTTGTAGAAAAGAATAGTAGAGCATTCACTTCCTTTTTCAGTTCGTTGCCGACGCAGATGTGTTGACAGTTTGCTACCTAATCATTTTTATCATCATCATAGATAAATGACATCATTCCTTGTAGACGATGTGTAAATCTTTTTGGAAAGCGTTTCAGTTCATCTTTAGATTTGGAGGAGAATAGTTAACTTGTTCCATTACAATCATATTATTTTAGTATATTAAAAATTCATAAAAAGTAGCAGGAAAAGTTGGTAAAATGTGCGTTGCAATTTTCATTATATTGCTGTTTGGATGGGCATCTGCGTGTACGCATCATTCTCTATGCCTAGATTGTGTTGCATCAAAATGTACCTTCGTACAAGTCAGAGGATCCAATTTTTGTCCCGTTCAAATGCACTTACACTAGATTTTGACCGGATGTCCATTTCAAAACGGGCGTGTGAAAAGCAGTTTACAGGTATGAGTTTATCTTTACCAAATACGAAAATATAAGAATAGTTTCTGAAAGCGTATCAGCCATAGAATTAAAAAGCCATAGTAAGATTGAAGCAGGATTCAATACTAAATATTCCCATCCTGTTCATAGGTTTTGTTGCCCCTACCATTGGTAAGTTGGATGTCGATGTAGAGGAACCCAAAAATAATGGTATAGTGGAATGAAACAAAAGTATCTACAATTGATCTTTGATCCCTATGAGTAATGGTATAGTAATTTCAATGTTTATTTTAAACAACAAAAAAACAGGCACGAACAACGCGGCTACAAATTACACTCTCGTTGAGCAGGGTACCTCATTATCACCATCATCATCAGCACATAGTCCTACTTTACTTTGCAGGGAAGAAAAAGACTCTTACCATCTCAAATCTCCAATTACAGATGTTATGGAGCATGAGACGGAGAGTTCTGCTGACTCGAATAGAACTCGAATAGAATAGAGATCAAAGTCGAAGCAAAAGCGGTAGGGGTAGACTCACAAGGTGTTGCTTTGCCCCAAGGAGATGAATCCCTCTGAACCCAGCAAGTTGAAGATCGCGTTGATGCCGAGAAAGAAAATGTGATGAATACATCGGCCACTGGCTCTACGTTCTCTATAGATAATCCTGCTGCTGAACAGTTCGGCAAAAGATATAACGAAGCCCATTCTACCGAGATTTTTCAAAATGATGTGAGTAATATTATAACACTACTAAGCAGTCGCGTAATTATATGACTCACAATGCTGTTATAATACGAATAAATATGATTTAATACTTAACCAGGTTGAGGAGAATGTATCAACTCTTAGCAATGACAGAAGCCGTTTGCACAATCAAACGTTTTTTGGAGATGTCGTAAATGCACCCCCACAACTTATCATACCTCCCGTTTTTTATACAGACAACGATATAGCTAATTTTGACAACGTGACTCAAGGCAGTTTACATCAATCTGCAACAGAAAGAAACGAAAATACCACGGATCGTGTAATGAATGAAGGGTTTATGCCTGTTGGTAAAGAGAGATTGCAGGCATATTATATTGCCTCTGGATTTTTCAATTTCTCAGTGCCCACTGAAATTGAATGCGGAAACCAAGAGCTGAATGACAGATATCAATTGACATTGCTGGAACACAGTATGTGTCTCGTATCTCGTCGTATGAAACGGGTTAATAGGAAATTCCATAAAATTGACAATGGAATATTATCGTGGATGAAAGCGAGTCCTGCAGGGACATTCCAGCAGCATTGTCGTTACTTGATGTCATATTTCAAGTTATGTGGCAAATTTTAAAGTATATCTGGTATGAATGTATTTTTGCTTAGGTAGTAGATACCAATAGTTATATGGAGTTTGATTGTTAATTCACCCAGTCGAAAAGCAAGTATTTTTATATTTTGCTACATTTATACATGTGTATATGAAAACAATCACATAATTTTATAATGATCAATGAATGTAAATCATAATCCTTTTTAAATAAACATAAGTTGTAATGTTTATCAAAATGGCTTAACTACGTTTTTGTATCTTATCACACCCTCCATTATCTCATCCCATTACCCTCCCTTAGAACCGCGAGAACACCTAAAATTTAAATAATGCATATTTCAAACCGCATTAATACAATAACCTATACTACTGTTGTGTTATGAAAGGATTACTCGGACTGATAAAAGCATCACTGGTAAATCCTTTTTGTTGGCTAATAACCAGAAAAAATTCTCTACTTCATCAATAGAAAAGGTTTCCTTTGCACAATGATTAATTCAAAAAAGTATAAATGAACTTAAAATTCCGTCCATAGTGTCAATTCTAAAAAATTTGAGATGATTTCTGTTAGTGCAGATTTCACTTTTTTGAAACTTCACATTTTCCAGTTGTTATCCATGTTGTAATAGAAACGTTTCATGTGCTATACTTATGCCGCAATATCTTATCCCTTTACTACAAAAAATTAACTGATACAAGATATTCATGAATAACATGGAAAATATAACATAGTTTAAATAAAGTTCGAAATACAAATAATGGGTTTATTGAATTCTGCCACGGTCTGTTTCGTATTTTTAATTTTTAACACTGAGACTGAACCTTGCCAAATTGAGCCTGTTTCTGAGCACTGCAATGTCGTTTTGGGCAATGTAATAATTAAGATGGAAATATTAGGTGGTATGTTTCTGTAGCTCTTATGGTGGTTTCCGCAGCTTGATATGCAGCTGCCATGGCCAGAAAGCCATAGTGCCAGTATGACTCAATAAGAACACAGTAATATTACATGCCAATTATCAACTGATCAATGATCATCTTCTTTATTATTCACACAATATTTATATACCAAATTATGAATGACATGTGCATTCCAATAATGACTCATTATTATTTCAACATCCAAATGAATTGCATACTTGCAAATAGTTGCACTAAATACTTAACCTGAATTCCATTGCATCTTATTCATGACATAATACATGATCAAATCAATCCAACTTTTTCATCTCTAGTTCTTTTTCCGCTTTGCTTTACGTAGAGATTCAATCCCGCAAAAATATGTCCCGCAAATGATTTCTTCCTGAGTAGTTTTCACATATTTAATACTGGATCAAACTCAGATTTTTAATAAATGCTTCTATCAGCGTTGGTATATTTACCACAAAATATAGCACAATGACCTTATCGCAATATTTTTTCGCCATGTGCAACTACAAACAATAAACACTTTCAAGTGTTTAGATTTAAAGACTAAAATTTGCGTTATGTTGTCATCTAAGTCTCACATGTTTTGTATCACTTAAAACCTGAAACTGGCTAGCAGAAAAATTGGGTTTAACCGGCACTAAATAAGATATTTGTCGCTATGCAGAAGTTCCTGAGTAAGTTCACCCCAGAAGGTTCTGTGTTTGACGACAAAGAAGCAATACATAAAAATCATTCAGGATAAGAAAATGATTGCATGAGACAAAGTTTGTCATGACATGACAACTGTTCCCTTTATTCAAATACTCACTTGTGTTTTGTCTACTCTTTTCCTCAACAGCTTTGAGAAACTTAAAGTGATATAACTGGTATATACAGCTTTACAAGGCTTGAATATATCGCAAAATGATTGTTTGTTTCCGTAAACCAAGTTAGTTTTTTATTTTCACAAATTGAATTTTATCTCGTAAATTTACAGACTAACATTATAACAACTTGCTATCCAAACATAATAAATTTATCAGTCACAAAATCCGTATTTACACTGTTGGATTTGTTTTAATAATACAAATCTGCCTCCTGGACGTTTTATAAAAAACCCAAATAACTAATTTTTTATTTAGTATTTGGCTTGGAAAATTGGCTACAAATACTGTAAAACGTTATGTTTACAATTTATAAATACATATAGAACTTTACGTAGTAATAAATAAATCAGACAAACTGCCACACAAAATCCCAGTACTCTATGAATACCCTATCCAAAAAGCAAAGGTTGAATTACTAATTTGAAGATAACAATAGAAGGCAAGCTCAAATTAAAGCAGTTACTAAAACAAACTGTATAAGAATGGGGAGTAACTTACATCCCAAATAAATGGCATTTTTACATATTTACATGTTGATTCAGTTTGCGCGAGCGAACGCAGAATACCGTGTACGAATAAAATTTACTTTGTAGTACTCCACGACTTTCAACTTAGGAAAATATTCCCAAATATATACATCCACGTCCCGATATTTCCCTGGGTACTTGACAGCACATGTTTTTTTCACTTTTTCTTGAAACTTGCTGTCTTGTGGCTTACAGAATTCTATAAATTCATTATTTATGTATCTAAGAACGTATGGATATTTAGCAACTTCCAACTGCTCCAATGTTTCCTGCATTGGCAAAATGAAATCCATTGAAGAGAAGTTCCCCAATCCTGTTCTCAACCTTTTACATTTTTCCAAATTAAGTTTCAGAGAATCATGTTCATTAATATGCTGCTGAATTTCGTCTTATCTTCAAGCAATTGAAAAACCTTGGACCACGGAATATACGGGCATTCCGTAAAACTTAGATAAACTTTTTTTGGTTTCCACGAAACATTGTACAATTTTTCAAACACTGGTTTGCAAGCTATGTCCACTGACAACTGAGACAGATTTGGAAGCGACGCTGAGAAGAGGTTGTAATCTTCAATTGCTCCTTGTTCTATTTCAAGCATTTTAATGTGTTTGTTATGTTTCACCAATTCGTCCAATATTACAGGAACCCCTTTATTGCAATTGAGGTGTCGTAGTTTCTTCATTTTTGGCAAACGGTTGCTCAAAATGAGTTGTCTGAGTATTCCAAGCTCGCAATCATTAAAGGCAGCAGAGAAATATATTGAAAGTGAAATCAGATTTGGCAGTTGCTTCAACACACTTCGAAATCTCAAATAAGTGTCGGACACATTTTCGTTGTCCAAGTGCATATCACAGTGCCAAATTTGTTCATTGCAAGTTTCCAGGAAAGTTGCCAAATGTTGGTTGCACCGTCGGGTATGTTCGGCTACGAATCCATGCAGTACTCCAACATTTATAAGGATTTTGTTTGACACAAATAGACTACGTTTGCTAGTTGTATTATGAGTTGCATTAAAAAATGACAAGAGTTTATGGAGTTCATCATACTCCCAAAACTCATAACGCTTTGTCCAACATCCGTCTTGCTCATGGCCGTTTGAACAAATAGACCATTTGCAAATTCCTTTGCTTGGAGGAGGAGCGTCGTGTTTCAATTTTGCATTGTGGTCAAGACTTCGGTAAAATTTATCGATGCCCACACACCAAATCCTACAAACTTCGACGAAGTTTTGTAATTACGAAAAACGAAGGAAGTTGTTTTGTGTTTCCTGTTGCCAGACGAGACTGCTTGAGATTTTCACTTTCAGTATTTTCCTTAGTGACGGTTGCGTACACGCACGTCATGTTACTACTATAGTCGGTAATGCAAGGTAACAGTGCACATGCATCATAAGATGTCAATGCACCTAGATTACATCATCAATGATAATATGCCACTGCATCTGTATTCTTTATCACTCCTCCTATATATGATTCAATAAACTTGACTGCAGAACGACAGTCTCACTCTTGCCTTCTACATCATCTCATCGTCTTCTCCTTTAGCTTGTTGGCATCGCTTTTCTCTGTTATAACCTTTAGGGGTAAAAACACGTAATTCCTTATACAGCGGATGTGAATTTCTTTCATATTTCATTCCCAACACTTTCCAAACTTGTGGAAATAAAAACGAAACACGCTGAGGGAGCAACAAATTCCTGAAATAAAGGCTGGCGTTGAAAACTGTGGCAACACTTTCCGTGTTTTTTACTTTGCCAATTATCAGCAGCCAAATCTAAAATACGATAAAAACAGTGTGAATATTTTAATTGCTTGTTACATGATTAGAGTTTATATGAATCATCTTACCTCCTCAGGAAAGATTGCCAACAGCTTAGATGTTTCGTCAACAGAACAAACACTTTTTGGACCAACAATATTATCTGCAGTATTCGCCATAGCAAAAGGAGAATTTGCACTAAATTTATATTTTTTACCCGATCTATTTTCATCTTCTTGATATCCTTGAACATGCTCGGTTCGCGTTCTTGTGCGTGACATTTTTCCTGTTTTGCACAAAACAGCCGCTATCAAATGGTATATATTTAATCAGAAATTAGTTTTTGAAGGACTAAGTGTAAAGACTTTTTTAAATAAAAGCAAATAGTTTTAAATTTAGTGAATTTCTAAAGATGCAAATAATTAATTGCTGCTGCATCGACTGCTCTATGCATGTACTTGTGGTAATATTCAATGTGACTTGTATGAGAACTTGACGTTTATACTTAAACCATAAGTATTTTGTGAACTGAAAAACGCACTAGATCACTTTATAAAACTTTTTGCTTGGAATAAAAATCAAACTGATCGTCAATTGGTCCGACATCAACTTCAAATAATTCACAATGTACTTAACTCACTTATTCCAAACAGAGAAAGAATAAATGTAAACGCTGTAAAAAGGAATACATTTTTGTAATTTGCAGTTTTTGTCTCCGACAATTTCAAACTTTACTGGAAGCTATTTTTCACATGTCTGTATAGTTTCAGAGTCTGTATGGGTTTATTTTTGTTTCTCGTATCTTGTCTGTATGCAAAAGTTTTTAATGTCTGTTTGTGTACCGGAGTTTAGGCATAAACCTGGTGGCGTACACAACAGGCAGGATGGTAAGCATTCAAGAATAAGTCACGAATGTGTGTCCTGCTTTGCTACAGAATCTTTTATGAATAGCGTGGTCTACCCAGAAAAATAAAACACGACTCAGTGTTGTTATATAAGCACAAGTACGGTGTAAGTCACACATGTGTGCTGTTATGTCACAGGTGTCCACTTTACTCAAGGGTAGATGCACAATGTACACTGTGCAAGCATTGCTATACCACAGGAAAAACAGCAAAACAGAACGGACCACGTTCAACGATGTCATTCTTCTTGGAAAACCCTTTATACTACACAGTACCTAGAATGCAACATAGTATGTTGAAAATACGTGCTCGTAAACATGCATTCAACAGGTTTGCTTTCTTGCTTTCAGATATATAAATAGACACAAAAAGTCTTATATGCATTTTAAAACTAATAATATATAAATACTTGAAAGTTTTGTAAGGTGTGCATTCAAATCTTTGACAAGGAATCTGTTTTGTTTATTTCATAATGTTGAAATGCTAATATGTTAATTTTTTCTAATTGTAAATTTAATTTTCAGATACAAACATATCAAGTATCAACAACTGGTTTACAAAAATTGAAAGTCGTTCAGCTGGAAATTTAAAACTGTTGGGTATTTTGTTACAGCTTTTTGTATGCTGTATGAGTGACGCAAACGTGAAAAATATATAGTTGATTGAACATTACGTCGTTTGTGGCGTCTAATGACTCCATTTAAATTTTAATAATCGCCTTACCAAATTTCCTGATTTTAAGATAAATTAAACGTGTAAATTTTGTACACGACTAACAGAGTAATCACCTGAGTGAATTCTTGGATTATTATTATATGTAATTTCTAAAACTTGAATGATAGTAGCATTTGTCTACTAAACTTGCGGATTGCTGAAGAAAGCTTTACTAGCGTGTAGGTTTATATTACGCCAAATATTGACTGAACTAAACTTATTGAATGATTGCTGCTTTTAAATACATCGGATTACAGAATGAATTATTACAGCTGTCGAAAAGCGTTGCCGGAATTGTTTAAAATTACCAACTAAAAGCGCTCAATAACCTTGCAGCTATTTTTGCAGTAATTATGCCAGGTTGTGTATGCAAAACGATCATTTAATTATTGCCCGTGGATAATACTAAATTGCTTCCCAGACAGTTGAACTTTGTTGGTTTACTTCCCCAAAATTCCACGTGTTACAAAATAGTCACAAAAAATTTGTTTCTCTTAAAAAATAAGGTTTGGTGTGTCGGCCTATTTGCATTCGCACCTCTAAGTGAATAAATTATCAGAAAGCAGCTATTGTGAACAATTTATCGATTTGACCTTCCGCATTTTGTAGGTGCTTTTCAAGGTACATATTTTTTAATGGTTCTGTATTTACTATATGCAATGCTTTTATTCTTATACGCAAACCAACCAGAACTGAAAATATTTCAAATTTGTAAAAAATGTGAAAGGATCGTCCACGGAAATTGTAATAAAACACTGGCCGCGTTCAGTGAAAAAGTAAATGCCTAATGAAAATATGTTCCATACCCTACAAAAACATACATATAGATAGGGGCTGAGGGACTATTGCCGGTAAAAACATCTCAAAACACATAACACCTGTTGCTCGATCAGATATGAGTAAACTAGAAAGGGGCCCGTTCTTGCACTAAGTGCAGGAACAATTACCATTACGCAAATGTAGTAAAATGACACATACTCCCAACTTCCACCCATAATTCTGCCAAAATCCCAATGTATTTTCCCATGCTGCCACATGCCCACTTCAGTATGTAAAACTTTTGTAAAGTTGTAAAATACGCCCAGCGAAAAGTTGTTGGCGCCAATTATAGCGAATAATGAATTCCTCAGCCGTTAATTAGTCTACATACCAAATTCGAGCTCAATCCGTGCAAATATGAAAAATGCCTATGGGGGATGGGATGAGCGCTTCCCCCCAGTGGAAACATCTTAATTTTGCTGAATTCCCCACCCTTAAATTGACCTGCAATACAAATTTCAGCTCAATCCGAGCAAAACTGTAAAAAACTACCCCTGGGGGATAACCCCTACTCCCCAGGGGTAATTGGTCACTTTCGCTGAATTCCCCATTTATTAGTTGGTCTACGTACTAAATTTCAGCTCAATCCGTCCAAAATAGCAGTACTGCTACTACAACAGCTGTTCTGAACGGGGACAGGACAGGACAGGACAACTCAAACAAAGGACGGAAGGCAACTGAAGCATGAAGTAATAAAACTTTAGTAAAGTTGTAAAAGTACGCCCAGCAACAAATTTTTGGCGCCAATTTTAGCGAAAATGAATTCCCCACCATTCAATTAGTCTACGTACCAAATTTGAGCTCAATCCTAGCAAAACTGTAAAAAACTACCCCTGGGGGATGAACCCTTCCCCCCAGGGGTAATTAGGTTACTTTGCTGAATTCCCCATCCTTTAGTTAGTCTTTATACCGAATTTGAGCTCGCTCCGTCAAAAAATACCAGTACTACTGATATAACAGCTGATGTGGATAACAGTGATACTTGCTACTTGAGGCCGGCAGCATGAGAAAAAAAACCATGGTGTCCAAGAAATCAGCCAGCCACACTCTTTGCTTATGTTTTAGATAGCAGGACGCGAGCTGGTATCCCCAAAATCTTTCTTCTCCACCACACCTAGTCAGGCCACATTGCCTTTTCTTCAGTCTGTTGTTCAGCTTCTTTCTGTGCGCTACCAACAGACGCGTAGGTAGCCTTCCTGTCTGGGAGGGGCACGCCATAAGCTAACCACAATAGTATCCATTAAAATATTTTCCCGATGATTAAGAGTTCAGCTAGTCTTTTGCTAAATTTGGGAGTCGAATTTATTAAGGTTTAAAACATAAACATTTATTGCGAAAACAATTGTGAAGTACAAAATTGAAACCGATTTTGCTAAACTACCAATTATTGTTTAAAGCAATTTATTTCAAAAGAGTATTGTAATATTTTAAGTACCACGTGCACTTGCACCAGCAGTCTGGTTCATGGCAGAAGAACTCCGCGGTTGGATCTTTTAAGTCTTCAGCAGACAAACAGAACTTCTTCTTTGTCTTTAATCATCTCCTGTCTTCCCTATAAGTTTCTCTTTAAGTCTTCTCGCATCATCTTAACAGTGTTAGATATAAGCTGAATTTGCGCGTAGCAGCTTTTAAAATCAAAATTAGGTTTTTGTAGAGATTCTGAATCAAGTTTTGTAAAGGTAAACAGCTTAAGTTCCACACGGAGGGAAACAAAAAACTCAACTGTGCAGATAGCTTTAGATAGTGAACTTGCTTTGGCTTATGCTTTCCCATCCTTGGTTTCTTCTTCTATATTGTACAACGTGTATATAATTGCATTGAATAAATGAGCAAGCGAAAAATGGACTCGAGCATTTTCATCCATTTTGTTTCAAAGAACTTCAATACGCGCATTAAACCACGAAAAAACAACAATTTCAGATAAGCAATTACAAATAGAACTTATTGTTACAGTTTGCTTAATGTAAATTTGTTTAGAGTTTAATAAAAACGTAATACAAGTTAGAGCGCGCACATTTAGCACATTTAGCACGCGTGTCCATTGGCTTCCTACAGCCGACAAAAAACACCCCCTACAGCCGAATATAAGGAACCCGTCAGCCGAAAAACCCAAAAAGAGGAAAATACTTACAATCCAACTAAACATCCGGAAACATGACCAATCACGTGTCAACCAACCCCACCACGTGCAAATTAGATCCTCCACGCGTAAAATAAATCCACAACGTGTAAATTAGATCCACCACGTGTAAATTAGATCCACAACATGTAAAATAAATCCACAACATGTAAAATAAATCCACAACGTGTAAAATAAATCCACAACGTGTAAAATAAAACCACAACGTGTAAAATAAAACCACAACGTGTAAATTAGATACACCACGTGTAAATTAGATACACGACAAGCAAATTAGATACACGACGTGCAAATTAGATACACCACATGTAAATTAGATACACCACGTGTAAATTAGATACACGACAAGCAAATTAGATACACGACGTGCAAATTAGATACACCACGTGTAAATTAGATACACGACGTGCAAATTAGATACACCACGTGTAATTTAGATACACCAAGTGTAAATTAGATCCACCACGTGTAAACTATAAAAATTATATCCCCGACTTGTAAAATAGATCCACAACGTGTAAAATAAATCCTCCACGTGTAAATTAGGTCCACCACGTGAAAACCAGATCGACCACGTGTAAAGTAGATCCACCACGTGAAAATTAGATCCACCTCGTGTAAATTAGATCCACCACGTGAAAATTAGATCCACCACGTTTAAACTAGATCCACCACGTGCAAATTAGATCCACCAAGTGCAAATTAGATCCACCTCGAGTAAACTAGAAAAATTAGATCCACGACGTGTAAAATAGATCCACCTCGAGTAAACTAGAAAAATTAGATCCACGACGTGTAAAATAGATTCACAACGTGTAAATTTGATCCACCACGTGTAAATTAGATACACGTTGTGTAAATTATATCCACCACGTGAAAACTGGATATACAACGTGTAAATTAGATCCACCACATGCTAAATAGACACACCACGTGCAAAACAGATCTACCTAGTTAAATAGATACCCCAAAGGTAAAATGGAATTGACACGTGGAAAATTAATACACCACGGGTAAGATATAACCAGCCGTGTCTACCATAGTTACAACAAGAGTAAAAATGACCTGCCAAGTCAAAGATCTAAAATTTTCCTAATGTAGGGACTAGACTACCCTTCTAGAAAAACAATTGTCAACATTTAGGTTTGTCAGTTATAGCTGTAGCATTTCAGCTACACGTTTCACGCGGGTTTGGAAATTTGCAAAATGTCTCATCTGACACTATGGGTTGACTGTGTGCTGGATTAATAATCCTACAAGAATAATCCGCTTAAGGCGGGGACTATACAAAACTAATAGATCAAGCAACTGGCTACATTTCGGTATGTCAGATGTTGCTGTGGCGTTTCAGCTAAACATTTCACGCGGGTTTGAAAATATGCAAAATTTCCCATGTGACCCTATGGGTTGACTGTGTGTTGGATTAATAATCCTACAAGATTAATCCGCTCAAGGCGGTGACTAAACACGTCTAATAGAACAAGCGACTGGCTACATTTAGGTATGTCAGTTGTCGCTGTGGCGTTTCAGCTAAACATTTCACGCGGATTTGAAAATTTACAAAATTTTTCATGTGACCCTATGGGCTGATTCTGTGCTGGATTAATAATTCTACAAGATTAATCCGCTTAAAGCGGAGACTATACACGTCTAATAGAACAAGCGACTGGCTACATTTCGGTATGTCAGTTGTAGCTGTGGCGTTTCAGCTAAACATTTCACGTGGGTTTGAAATTGTACAAAATTTCCCATGTGACCCTATGGGTTGACTGTGTGCTGGATTAATAATCCTACAAGATTAATCCGCTTAAGGCGGAGACTATACACGTCTAAATTACCAAGCGACTTGCTGCATTTTGGTATGTCAGTTGTAGCTGTGGCGCTTCAGCTAAACATTTCACGCGGGTTTGAAAATATGCAAAATTTCCCATGTGACCCTATGGGTTGACTGTGTGCTGGATTAATAATCCTACAAGATTAATCCGCTTAAGGTGGATACTATACAGGTTTAATAGAACAAGCGACGGGCTACATTTCGGTATGTCAGTTGTGGCTGTGCGGTTTCAGCTACACATTTTACGCGGGTTTGAAAATTAGCAAATTTTCTCACCTGACACTACTTGAAAACTACCCTTAAACAATTATGGTTACCTTTAAACAATTAAGTTTACCCTAACACAATTAAGGTTACCCTTAAACAATTAAGGTTACGCTTAAACAATTAAGGTTACTCTTAAACACTTACGGTTACCTCCAAACACTTAAGGTTACCATTAAACAATTAAGGTTACGCTTAAACAACAAAGGTTACACTTAAACAACTAAGGTTACCCGTAAACCATTGAGGTTGCCTTTAAACAACTAAGGTTCTCCCTAAACAATTCAGGTTACCCCTAAACAATTAAGGTAACCCTTAAACAATTAAGGTAACCCTTAAACAATTAAGGTAACCCTTAAACAATTAAGGTAACCCTTAAACAATTAAGGTAACCCTTAAACAATTAAGGTTATCCTTAAACAATTAAGGTTATTCTTAAGCAAATAAGGTTACCCTTAAACAATTAAGGTTATTCTTAAGCAAATAAGGTTACCCTTAAACAATTAAGGTTATTCTTAAGCAAATAAGGTTACCCTTAAACACTTTAACACTCGCAAACAATTTAGGCTACACACATGTCAGGCAGTCAACATGTAGGCTTTATCACTAGCAATTAAGGTTACTCACTAAGAGTTAAGGTTACTCACTAAGAGTTAAGGTTACTCACTAACAGTTAAGGTTACTCACTAACAGTTAAGGTTACTCACTAACAGTTAAGGTTACTCACTAACAGTTAAGGTTACTCACTAACAGTTAAGGTTACTCACTAACAGTTAAGGTTACTCACTAACAGTTAAGGTTACTCACTAACAGTTAAGGTTACTCACTAACAGTTAAGGTTACTCACTAACAGTTAAGGTTACTCACTAACAGTTAAGGTTACTCACTAACAGTTAAGGTTACTCACTAACAGTTAAGGTTACTCACTAACAGTTAAGGTTACTCACTAACAGTTAAGGTTACTCACTAACAGTTAAGGTTACTCACTAACAGTTAAGGTTACTCACTAACAGTTAAGGTTACTCACTAACAGTTAAGGTTACTCACTAACAGTTAAGGTTACTCACTAACAGTTAAGGTTACTCACTAACAGTTAAGGTTACTCACTAACAGTTAAGGTTACTCACTAACAGTTAAGGTTACTCACTAACAGTTAAGGTTACTCACTAACAGTTAAGGTTACTCACTAACAGTTAAGGTTACTCACTAACAGTTAAGGTTACTCACTAACAGTTAAGGTTACTCACTAACAGTTAAGGTTACTCACTAACAGTTAAGGTTACTCACTAACAGTTAAGGTTACTCACTAACAGTTAAGGTTACTCACTAACAGTTAAGGTTACTCACTAACAGTTAAGGTTACTCACTAACAGTTAAGGTTACTCACTAACAGTTAAGGTTACTCACTAACAGTTAAGGTTACTCACTAACAGTTAAGGTTACTCACTAACAGTTAAGGTTACTCACTAACAGTTAAGGTTACTCACTAACAGTTAAGGTTACTCACTAACAGTTAAGGTTACTCACTAACAGTTAAGGTTACTCACTAACAGTTAAGGTTACTCACTAACAGTTAAGGTTACTCACTAACAGTTAAGGTTACTCACTAACAGTTAAGGTTACTCACTAACAGTTAAGGTTACTCACTAACAGTTAAGGTTACTCACTAACAGTTAAGGTTACTCACTAACAGTTAAGGTTACTCACTAACAGTTAAGGTTACTCACTAACAGTTAAGGTTACTCACTAACAGTTAAGGTTACTCACTAACAGTTAAGGTTACTCACTAACAGTTAAGGTTACTCACTAACAGTTAAGGTTACTCACTAACAGTTAAGGTTACTCACTAACAGTTAAGGTTACTCACTAACAGTTAAGGTTACTCACTAACAGTTAAGGTTACTCACTAACAGTTAAGGTTACTCACTAACAGTTAAGGTTACTCACTAACAGTTAAGGTTACTCACTAACAGTTAAGGTTACTCACTAACAGTTAAGGTTACTCACTAACAGTTAAGGTTACTCACTAACAGTTAAGGTTACTCACTAACAGTTAAGGTTACTCACTAACAGTTAAGGTTACTCACTAACAGTTAAGGTTACTCACTAACAGTTAAGGTTACTCACTAACAGTTAAGGTTACTCACTAACAGTTAAGGTTACTCACTAACAGTTAAGGTTACTCACTAACAGTTAAGGTTACTCACTAACAGTTAAGGTTACTCACTAACAGTTAAGGTTACTCACTAACAGTTAAGGTTACTCACTAACAGTTAAGGTTACTCACTAACAGTTAAGGTTACTCACTAACAGTTAAGGTTACTCACTAACAGTTAAGGTTACTCACTAACAGTTAAGGTTACTCACTAACAGTTAAGGTTACTCACTAACAGTTAAGGTTACTCACTAACAGTTAAGGTTACTCACTAACAGTTAAGGTTACTCACTAACAGTTAAGGTTACTCACTAACAGTTAAGGTTACTCTCAAACAATTAAGGTTACTCTCAAACAGTTATAGTTACTCACTATACAATAAAGGTTACTCTCTGAAACAATTAAGGTTACTCTCTAATAAATAAGGTTACTCTCTAATAAATAAGGTTACTCTCTAATAAATAAATTTACTCTCTAATAAATAAGGTTACTCTCTAATAAATATGGTTACTCTCTAATAAATAAGGTTACTCTCTAATAAATAAGGTTACTCTCCAATAAATAAGGTTACTATCTAATAAATAAGGTTACTCTCTAATAAATAAGGTTACTCTCTAATAAATAAGGTTACTCTCTAATAAATAAGGTTACTCTCAAACAGCCAAGGTTACACATATGCCGTTAAGGTTACCATGAACAATTCAGGCTACCCTAAAACAAATATAGATGCTAATAAACAAATTTGCTTGCGCATATGCAATTAAGGTTCACCATACGCAATAAAGCAAATGGCTACATTTTGTCGTGATTAAGATAACAGATTGTTTCCTGTCCATGAATTTGAATGGGCACTAATAAGCATATACAGAATAATATTGCATAAATTTGCAATATTTGACAATATGGTATTCGATTGGTTTACGAAAAAGTGTGCAATAATTCACAATATGGTTGTTCAAATTTAAAGTTTAAATTTTAAAACAATATATGAAATGAATATTAAATTTGATACTCATTTCGTTGTACAACTTTCATTTAACCTTTGTAAATCAACGAAATAAAATACCAAAAAGCATCCATATCAGTCAAGATGCAGTGTGAAGCATTACTCGTAAAATTAAAAAAAATATTCAGTAAAAGTGCATAATGTAAGATGGGGCACTGATCTGGTATAAAAACAAAATGTTATGAAGAAATGTGCCTCGAGAAAGGATTAGGATTTTTTGAAGAAATTATGTCGTCAATTTTCTTATGTTTAGCAGTCTTTTCAATTGTCAATCATTCAGTAATCTATTAAAATTAGGATGACATTGTTAAAATAACTTTCGAATTTCAGTTAAGTTTGATTGAATACACGTTTAGAAGAATTAATAACATTGCCTGAACTTGCATAATTCAAAAGAAAATAATTGCATAAGTTTGCATTACATTTGCAAGTTGTTAAGGAATAACGCCGTACTTACATTTATCGGTTGGCCTCGTTCATAAAAATTATAGACATACTTGTTTACAAAGATATCATTTATTGAGAGTTTGACACTTCAACGCGTAAAGAAACAAAGATAGAGAGAGGGTATAGGAGGTTTATAAACGCAGACCAAGTTCATATAATATTTTATAAGTGCAAATGTAGTGATATTTTGTTTGCTGACTTTACTAGTCTGGTTAGTTATTCAAACCAGAAACCTTTACAAGGAAATTATGGTCAAGAAACGAATTTGTAAGGGAAAGTTTTTAGTGGGAAAAATTTATCCCAGAACATTTCGCTGATTAGGCTTGTAAAGTCAAGGCAAAAATGTCCAGGAAAATTAGATCAGGGGATGGGTTGTCCGGCAAATTAACCAACCAACCATTTTTACCACAGTTTTGGGATGAAGGTCTGTTACCCAGAATTGCTATTTTATGTTTGGACGAGCTCTCCTTTTATCAGCAATGAAAGAATGTGGAGAAAATGATTACTTGTTGTTCTAGTTTGCTGATTTATGTGACTGCCGGAAAATTGAGTTTGTGTTGTAGTCTTAATACATGAATACTTGTATAGGGTGTAAAGGTTAGTAGAACGAGTAATTAACAACTAAATTATTAAAAGGTTTGAAAAAATTAACCATGCATGGTGAAGATGAAGCATTCTTTGCTGCTTTGTCTGTATCTCTATGTTTGATGTAGGCGGTATTTTAAAAATCATGTAGACAGACAAACATGTTGACAAAATTCATCCATAACATTATAATAATAATTAAATTTATAAAATGTATAATATTTTGCTTTCGTATGCATCGTTTTCAAACATGCTTTCTGTGTATAAAACTACTCATGTAGATTGACGTGCAAATAGACAGATGCACTACAGCTAAAATACAAAAACAACTTAGAGAATAAAATTAAATATAACATTTTGGTACATAGGTTTTCAATATGGTTATCCTGCTGTAGCAAATAATGTAGGGACTTTATTTTAGCTCCTCCGTAAAGCAGTAAGCCAATTAAGAAATTAAGACTATAAAAAAGTTTAAAACATTTTCCTAAATTTACCAAGCATTTTGCTCAAACATTTTAAAAAAGATCAAAATGGTTGGTTTCATGTGTATTAAAAAAGTCAGTTTACAGTTTACGATAAAGCTAAAAATTTGTCTACGGTATATACATGTTTTGTAACTCTAATGCTTATGACTGAACTGAATTGTAATTTAGTTTTAGAACCTCTGTTATATACATATTTAAAACTTAAAATTAGGCAGCAATTCGCAAATAATTGTTTCCAGTTTATGATTGTTAAACAGAACTGGAATACTTACTAGGTTTCACCTCTTTGATTTTTATGAAATTTGTTAAAAACATGTTATAAAACCTTTAAAACTACGTTGTATCGAATTAGGGATTGTTTTACTGCAGACATATAATAACAGAGTATGGCACAAGCTTTTGAAGTTACTTATGTTTATAC
>CM056173.1:5042713-5067713 GCA_029691765.1 Entomobrya proxima
TAATTATTATATTATGGAAATGATAGCGATGAACAAAGACGGAACGGTTTTTTCACAGAACGGCTCAGCTATTGCTAATCACACAATCATGAGTCATTATGCAAAATTGACAATTGGTTTGACGAATTTAATATATTTAATTGTTGAAGTTAAAGCTATGTTTCAATTGTTAAAATAGGTATAAATTATCAAGAACGGTTAGTAGAATTAATCTGGAAGTTAACAAAAAGAGTTACCTAGCCAGGATATATTTAGAAGCTAAATAGATTTTAGTGTGTTAGTCTCCATATCTCTTGGAATTTTACTTAATTAGTAATCACGCAACTGTTTTAGTTTCTTCAATCCTTTTCACAATAAACCATAAATGCTTTGTAGTAATTGACTAAATATTCTTTGTATAAAAGATTTCATATCTTCAAAGTGAATAGCGACATTTTATGTCTTAAGAATTTAGAATTCATGATTGCATGCATTCAAAACAAAATAGTCGATGCATGAATCTTGTTTCTTGTTAGTTAGGTAGATGAATCATAATATCATAAAACTGCTGCTGCTCATTCATAAAGTGCATCTGTCTGTTAAATGTGCTATGAACAGTTAATAGAATTTGACAATTAATTATTAAAAGGAAACTGATAAATAAGATATAAGTAATATGCATCGAATATATAATATTCAGTATTTAATAGGCTTCAATTGAATTGAATTGAATTGAATTGAATTTATTGAACAAATGGTTCCCTTATTACAAGGCACATTACACCATAGTCATTTACAAGTCATGTAACTTTTACACAAATGATTTTCTTAGAATACTAGTTAAAATTAACAAACCATTATACATTACATTATTTAAATTGCATTAAATCTTTCAATAACAGCATCAATTGAAGATATAATTAAATCGTTTAGTTCATTATCATCAGAATTAACAATATCATTTATTTGATCATTAAGTAAACATGAGTATAAAGAATTTTTGAATGTGAAAAGCGAACAAATACTTTGACGAGTTTCAGTAGGTAAATCATACCATAGCTTTACTCCATTAAAAAGAAATGAACGTTCGCCCCATTTTGTATTAGGTACATAGGACGGAATAATATAAGTTTGAGAGCGCGTACATCTTGTTTCTTTACAGTGAAAGTCTAAATATTTGTAGAAAAAGTCCCCAGATTTACTAGACATAATTGTTCTGAAAGTGAAGCATAAAAGGTTGTATTTGTATAGGTAAGGTGAGAGTAACCATTGTAGTTCATGACAAATGTCTTTACTTACAGAATCATATTTTTTAACATTGAGAACATATCTAGCTGTTGACCTTATGATTTTATTAACTTTAAAATGAAATTTTTTACTACCTGAACTCAGCCAAACAGAAGATGCATAATTGATATGCGACATTATGTAGGATTGAGCTAGTGTTTTCCTATTTTCTAATGAAGTGATTTTTTGTATTGGGTAAAGCTTAGATGGATAGGCGACTATGATGGATTTTAGCAAAATGATTTGGCAAAAATCGGATCATGCGCACTCGAATTGGGACACTTGTAGACTGCAGTGTAATAGAAATTGAGTTGCTCTTTCGAATGAGCCATTAATTGTAACCACGTGACTTGTGGTTGAAAAATTAAGACAGGGTCCCAGGCTGGTGAGAACTTGAATATGGCCCTTTTAAACAAAGTTGTATTACATGATGCCACCGAGTACACACATGCTCCTTTTACAACTACTTTTATAGCTTTTTAAAGCTTACAAACGAGGCTTTAAAACGCTATGTGAAAGCAGATTCATACATGACGCATTGCGATTTTGTAAGCGTTTTTGTTTTGCACCATAATTTTATAGTACATTTCCAAGATTTTGCAAAATTGCATAATCTATTAACTATTGCCAAAATCTTCAAACAATGTTCAAACTTAAAACTCAATGCACTGATTATGCATTTTTTACGGACAACAACTACGTATATTACGATGGCTACACTCCGCTAGTTTATTAGATAACGCCTAAGTTAAAAAAAATGCTGCTTCTAAAATTTGTGAAAAATCAATAAATTTCTGCATTTTTAAATCTTGACCTAAATGCTATTTAATAAACTTTTGAGACAAAATCTTTTGTGGTATAAAAACTGCATTAAATACTCTTACTAACAAGAGATATGTTCAGTTCTGTGAGCTCGTAGAAGTCTTGTAAACAGAGCTTCAATGTAGTATCAATAATTGATCAACATGCTTTAATATGATCTACATAACATGTCCATATTTATTAACTCCTGGAGCTTCAACTTTTTGTTAAACGTATTTGTTGCATTTGATGGCAATTTTTTGTTAAAAATTATTAAGGTATTCTATACGCTTTGCTAATAACATTTAGTATACGTTGAGTATATTATATAATTGAAATAAAAATAAAAAATAAAATGAATACATTTTGTATCTTATGTCTTTTATAACAACGACATTTTCGAGTTTCGGTCTTTTGCGGTGACGATATTTTGAGGACAAGGTCTTTTAGTCACGGTCTTTTGAGGCAACGATCTTATGTGATTAGGTCTTTTGTAACATAACCCTTTTACAAAACAGCCGTTCTGAGGAAAAGAGGATCCTCTTCCAGTGACGAGCAAGAGAGGAAAGCAGCAATAAGACGGGTTTTCAGTGAAGACGTGAAACTGTCCAAACATGAAATTGACATTTGGCTAAAGGCTGCCTCTAGTGAAGTCACACAAGAAAATTTAAACATAGTTCAGTTATATCAATGGATCGAATTCGAAGAGGCGGGCAAGATAAGCTAATATTTTGCGATGGAAATGGCAATTTGTGATTTGGAAAAGTGCTTACAGAAAATGGCCACAGAAAAGGATATTAAATGGCGAGAAAAATGTGTGGGATATCTTCATGATGCAGCAAATGGTTTGAATTGGCTTCATAGCAAGAGAATAATTCATCGGGATATTAAGCCAGAAAATATTTTGATATTTGGTCAAAGTGGTAACAACGACAGGCAAATAGCAAAGCTGGGAGACTTTGGGATAAGTAAGACCATTTCCGCCATGTCCAAAACTGGCACGACAACGGGGGCAATTGGTACGCTGAACTGGCTTGCACCGGAAGCGATTAAAGCGATGATGAAAAATCAGGAATTTTATAGTACAAAAACATTAGACATCTTCAGTTCATCTTCAGACATAGGTCATGTACATGCATGTACATAGGTCATGTACATGCATGTACATAGGTCATGTACATGCATGTACATAGGTCATGTACATGAAGTTTATAAATTTCTTTGAAACCTAAGTAGCCTAAAATTTTTGAAGGTTTTAAGGGTGCCCAGTTTTATAAATATCGTGAAAGCTAACTTACTTCCTTACTTCTTTAGTATTAGAATTTGAATATAAAATTCGGGTGAAAAAGAATCACTTTTATCCGATTTTACGTAAAAATATCTTTAAAAAACTGATGACTGATGGCAAATTTGTCATTTATTTCTTCCTTGTTTTACATGCATGTACATGCATGTACTTCATGTCATGTACTACTATTCATGTCATGTAATGGGTCATGTGGCAGTCCGTCATGTCATGTCATGTAATTTGGCATGCCATGACATGACCAAGATACATGACATGAGATTTAATGTACATGATGCATGAGCCTAGCACTAGTCATTACTAACACGATGCTACCGAAGATGTTCATACGGTTGCAAATGAGAAATGATGTTACTGGGCCATGCACTTCTTATCTTTTACAAGTAGACACATTTTAGGCAAGCGCATCTATATGTTTTCGTAGTTTTCATTTTGCAAAAATGCAATTTTCAAAGCAATTTCTCATTTTGGTTTCCTCAACCTCTCTCATTTTCATAGGATATCTAAAAACTTGGTAAGAGAACCTGTCACAGTTTTTACTCGAGTTACTTTTGTTGACATGCAAAAATAAATTCTTATAACTTAACAGTTATTCGGATGAGTACGGAGATTCTCCACCGGGGGCAGAATCCAAAATCTGGCCCAACATTTCCGATAATCACTCCTTTCTTCAATGGCCCGGACTTACTGGCAGCGGTGGGCTGGATATTGACTTTTACGACAAATTTTCTACGCTAACTAAAGGAGTTTCACAACTTGTGGGAAGCCATAGTAACTACACATTGATTCAAATAGCGGCTTTTGCTGCTATCGGTGGATTTCTAACTGGAATCTCAGCGTTTCTGGCGCAAGCACAGTTTCTTAGGATACATGACCTAGGGAAAGGAATTTTCGATAAGCATAAAGATAAAGACAATGACGAAGATTCAGGATATGGGGCTCCACCCGATTATGGACCACCCAGAGATTGGAAAATACGTATTTGTATTTGTATATAATTACAATTTCAATTACAATTACAGTAATTGAGTATTTGTATTTCAATTACATTTTCAAAATAAACGTAACAGAGTAATTGTATTTCAATTACTTTTTCAAAACCAAAGTAATTGAGTAAATGTAATTGAAATACTTTTAAAAATCAGAAGTATTTGGTAATTTGTAATTGAAATATTTTTCTTGAAATGTGTTTGAGTAATATTTGTGTTCTCATGAAAAATCGCAAACATTTAAGCATAATTAGGATAAATAGATAATATTATATGTGTTAATGTCATGTGTTTTGTGGTTTTCATGCGTATACAGAAAGATTGTCTCAGAAAACGCTACAGAAGCTAATATCTCAGTGCAGAAATCTTATTCGTAAATTAAAACTACTGATACGAAGTAATTGAAAAGTATTTGAGTAATTGTATTTCAAATACTTTTTTGCCCAAAAAGTATTTTGTTATTTGTAATTGAATTACTTTTAGAAAAATCAAAGTAATTGTAATTTGTAATTGAATTCCTTTTGGAAAAATCAAAGTAATTATAATTTGTAATTGAAATACTTTCCGTTTTTGAAAGTAATTTGTAATTTGTATTTCAATTACAATTTAGAAGCATTTTCCTATCTCTGGGACCACCCAATGTGTACGGTGCCCCTCCACAAAGCTCGTATGGAGCTCCAAGTCCTCCAATTCAATATGGAGCACCTAACCCTCCATCCCCACCAGCGATTTACGGATCACCAAATCCCCTACCGCCAAGAATTAATGGAGTCCCTAGCCCTGCTCCAAGTACGTATGGTGTGCCAAGTGCTTCAAATGAATATGGAGCACCCAATCCGCCAACGGAATATGGTGCTCCAAGTCCCCCTAGTAGCTATGGAAGGTTAAGACAAGGATAATATGTTCCCGAAACAGTAACAAATTTTTAAAAATATGATTTCAATGTCAATGGAATCTTTAGATTTTTGTACTGTTGTAGAGTACGCATGCATGATGCATAATAAACAATAGGATTAACGAAAAATGAATTTTATTGTAATGTCACAAAAAATTAATATTATTCATATTTTATTTCATGGCAGAAGATTTCTTGAATTGTATTATTTAGCACTCGTTGGCTTTACAGTTGTGTTTGCCCTACCTAACCCATTGTCTCATACAAAACGTACCAAAATTATTTAGAAGGTTATCGATTTTTCTTCAGTACTAAAGCATTTAAACAAATTTCCTAAGTATTTTCATTACACAATTGAAAATATTTATGTACATAAACGATGCACTTAAGAATAACGCACACGCCAAAATTGAATAGGCAACTAACATCAACGTTAACAATTAAATGAGATATGCTTGTCCATATCATGAAGTCATGTGAGACAAATTGAAGATGAAATTTTGCATTTCCCCTAAAATGGAAATGAATACTTCTAGAAACGCTATAACCCTAACCCATTTTTATAAAGTATTTTTCAATATTAACTTCTTTCTCTTTTGTTCCCCATTTCGAATTTCCTACATTGAAAACCCAGCGGGTTCACCGGGTCGTTTTGTTTCCAAACAGTGGTGGCCCAATAAATTGATAACTGCTGCTTTGTACATAACAACCAGTTATTTCCTCTTTCTGGGAGCAAAAGGCTCCTCCCACACACCCTCAACACAATCCACAAAAAATCCCACAGTTCTGTTTGAAATCACATGGAGACTTGTGAACACTGTCATTCTAGCAGTGACAATCAAAATATTTTGGTTAGAACAGACAAAATTTATAGAAATTGTAAACTTTTTGCTAGTACAATTTTCAGGTGAACATTTACAAAAGCCTGCGTTTCAAATATGGAAATTTCGAGTTTCTTATAGTTTAGTAGCCTTATTTACGGGAGCTTTATATACCATAGTTCCAGTAATAGACGCCTTGTTTGGAAGAGGTTTGATTGCAATACAACATCCATCCAGTAGACAAGCCGTTATTCATGGAAATTTGACAATGATAGAAGATGAAATATCTTTACCAAGCGAAGGGTATTCCACGACGGCTTTAGTGAAAGCTATTGTCCTAAATATTGGATGGTTTCATAGGTTTGTAATATGTATAAATTTAAATTATTTATAAAATTTTACTAAAAACAAAATTTCAATACAGACGCATTTTTGGAGCTCAGTTGGAAAATCTACTATTAGCAAGCTCTTTTACATTGTGGTCTAGCGCAAAGCATTTTTTCACACGCTTGCTGCGTTCCTTCCATTTGTAAAATACACTTTACAAAACGAGCACATCAAGTTTGTGGGAATAAAACAGGCAGTTATTGAAATTGAAAGTCCGGACAGCAAGTATTGGCAAACCATTTATGGACAATACCAAGCACTTAAAAGGTTAAGTGATAAGGTGTGTTCCAAAATTATAAAATCACGTATACATTTTCAAACATTTGTTCACCAGGCCCGTCTACTGCAATTGAATGACAAACTAATTATTGGAGTTTGTGCACGAGTTAACCCCTAATATTATTCCAAAGTATCCAGAAATTCCGGTCACTGGTTTTTCATAAAACGCAAAAGTTCAAAAATACCACGAAAAATGGGCTGTTCCGAAATTATAAAATCAAGCATTGTATCAGCTCATATTATTACCCAGTCAGTTCAAAGGAGCCAATTTCAACATTTTTGATATGAACAGACCCCCACAGTGCTAACCCAAGAAAAGTTTTTAGAAAATATGAATTTGACAAAAATTCGCTGTGTTACGTAATAGTTATGCATACAAACCAGTGGTCGGCTCGTGAAGGGTACAACGTATAACAGGATTTCGTCAATGTACTAGTATTATTCAGGATGTTCTACTCAATTTTAATCCGCAGACTTGCTCAAGTCACGAATTGTTGGGTCACGAAGGGTCTGTTCATATCAAAAAGGTTGAAATTGGCTCCTTTGAACTGACTGGGTAATAATATGAGCTGATACAATGCTTGATGTTATAATTTCGGAACAGCCCATTTTTCGTGGTATTTTTGAACTTTTGCGTTTTATGAAAAACCAGTGACCGGAATTTCTGGATACTTTGGAATAATATTAGGGGTTAACTCGTGCACAAACTCCAATAATTAGTTTGTCATCCAATAGCAGTAGACTGGCTTGGTGAACAAATGTTTGAAAATGTATACGTGATTTTATAATTTTGGAACACACCTTATGATCAACTCAATATTAGGGCTGACCGTCTCCGGGTTTTTGGTGGTGTGTGTTTTGGAATATGCAATAGGATTGGACGAAATTTTTGTAGAGAAAACGCATTCCACTTGGATTAATTCTATTAGTATTTTCTATTTTGTGGATAAATGTGGAATAATTATTTTAGCAGCGGACGTTTGTCGTCAAGTAAGTAAATCAAATTGCTTTAACTTTTCTCTTTCTGAGAGTTTTTAAATGTTCTGGAATAAATTGTTTATTAGATGAACACGTTCAAACTTTGGCTAAGCGTTGATGAAAATCGCAGAGATGCTCCAGCAGAACAATTGCAATTCATTATAAATGAATTGGACCAACGGCAGGAAAGAGAACAATTTCCTTTACGAGTGTCACAAGCCATGCAGCAAAACACCCAGAAAATCTTTTTACTGGTAGAACTTACACACCGAAAACATTTCAGGTTTGGGAAAAAGTTTAAATGGAGTTTAGTTTATTTTTTAAATAAACAAGATGCTGGTTGAAGTGTTCTTGTTGTTGTATAATCAGTTTTCTGTAAAACATAAAAAGTAAACCTACTGTGATCTCAAAGATTTTATTTCAAGTTTTCTATACCGGAATAAAATGCAAATATATCATTTAAATTTTAAAGCAACTAAACAGTGAAATGGAATGTTTGAATGAATGTTTGCATTGTAACTTAACAGAAGAAAAAATAAATATGCTGTTTTATAATAAGTTAATTTCTAGTGTTATTTTTCCCAATGAGTATAGAATAACAGTAGAGTTGTACAGAATGTGGTTAATTGTTCCTTTTCTCCTGTGCTCCTTGTAATATAAGGGCAGCCGAGTGCAGTGAGAAATGACGCAGTTATTTTTGTGGTTTCAATTAAGTGGGCGGTGTAAATTTTTATGGTATTAAGGGGACAGTTGCGCCGATGCTCCCAATAGGAGTAAAAGTGGTCGGAGTGAAAATCTTGGCTGCAGTGAAATAATATAACCAAATCATATATTAGACAAAATAGAAATATTTCAGAAGAAATTGAAGTGGTTCAAGATGGAATAAAATTAAAAGGCCGGCGCAGGACGATAACAGGTAAAAATATTTAATAATTTTCTTCAGAAAACTAACAGGTAGATTTAGTTCCGCTTTGTAAAAAACTAACAAGCTATCCGACAATTGTTCAAGCCTCTTTCCATTGTTTTATGTTGGTTGTCAATGCATCCACTTAAGACTTACCTTTTTGGCTAATCTTGGTTTTCTCTTTGAACTGAAGAGACAGCAAAAAAGCTACTTATTTAAAACTTTCATCAATGCTTCAGAATTTCCATTTTGTTAAGAAACGGAAATTTTTGTTTGTAACTGCAATTGAGTTTAGATTTACAAAGCGTTTTAGCGGACGGATATATATGGGGGGCATGGGAAAGCAGATTATCGATTAGCGATGACATTGTGCGAATTGATGAATGGGTAGAGGTTTTAGACAAGTCAGCGGTATTGTGCGCTTTTAAATTGCAAAATCAATATGTTTTTTGAAGGCATTGAACTCGCAAATTGACTTGATTAATTTAGTTCATTATATATCCAATAACACTCTTATATAGGCTTAGTTAGATTGTCAGACTAGCATAGAATGATTTGTTGCAGTAGGAAATGGCAAATGGGATTGGAAGTTGCAACTTTTTGTCTGTCTTACACACAGCCACGTTCATCAAAACGGTTCACGTGTAATATACTATTTTGTCAGCAATTTTTAAACATTAGGTAACAGTAGTAAAACTCTAACCTAACAAGTTGTCCGTGTGAGTTTCAGCAAAAGTAAGAAACATACATCTAAAAACACATTTTCTTTGAAGAAGACAAATTTGATCCTCCTTAACTGCTAATTATATATACTGCTGCAAAATATACCGTTCAACTATTCGAAACCAAGCAGCTATATTGCACGCACGATTAATCTAGTGATTTATTTAAAGTTTGCGTATATCATGAACTTTTTGTCTTGTCTGGGTTACCAAGTTGAACTTCACAAAATGTTTTTCTGCAAAATTTACAAAATACACCACAACAGCCGTGAGCTGCACCAAATATCATCACATATAAATAGGTGGCTGAATCTTGCCTTGCTTTACCAGAATTATTAGCGAGGTTTTTTGCGCTAGACAAAAATAGTGGCTCTTTACTGCTGTTAAACACTCCACTGATTCTAATACTCCAAATACAAGCAATTTGCTGTTTTTGTTTCGTTTGTAATCGGGAGAAAATATGACATAATATAGAAGGAAAAATTGGCGACGTTATTGTAGTGGAAACTAAATTAGTCTTAGAGAGAAAAAATCGGATTACACTAGCAATTCAAATACAATATGCCACAAACACGGAAATCTCAGATTAATTCACCAACAGTTAAATATTTTGTTCTACGAAATAACGCTAAAGTTAGCCAAGCTGCTGTTACTGTTACCCCAACACTTTTACAAATTTGCAATTTCAAATACAACGTAACGTTGTCAACGTTGTAGTTGTAAGGGTCGTATGTAGTGTTTTTGGAGTAGACGCTAATAACCCGGTGATTTTCAAAACATCAAATATTCTATACAGTGAAAAGAATTCTTCTAATGGAAAAGGAGAATCGAAGACAGTTTTGACTGTAACTTATCACATCCGATTAATGTCGACATACTAATTTTGCTGTTCACGTACCATCACAGAAACCAGGTGTTTGTATGCGTTAAATCCTCAGCAAGTAGGTAAGTCCCTCTTTTGTAAAGAATAAATACAGGACCCAAAAGCTTTTCAGTATAGTAGATACTACGCTTTCACTTTCGCCCGAAAACTGTTAGTTTTACTAACAAAATGTAATGCTTTTATTGTAGTATTTTTAAAAGCAGCAACAGCATCATAAGCTATACAGAATTTGATTTGTATTTCCAGAGAACATATTAAGCTTTTAGGCGTTCTTCTCACTCTCTATCCAAGCCAGACTTTCAATTACAATAATCGTATTTCCTATTTAATAGGTTCCTTTTAGAGTAGCTTCCGAACATGAATCATGAAAAAAGTATTAGTTAAGTCTTATATAGTAGCAAGTAGCAACAACATGACAAATGGCAGTATAGCAAAGCTCTCCAGTACGATAGGTAAAAAATCTAGAGCAAAAGTTAGGTCAAATTAAGGGTTACGTATAAAATTATGTTCAGCTTAATAATAGTTTACGTCAGAAACCAGTACAAAACAGATATTTTACAAAACTGCAAATTTTAGAAAAATGTAATGCTTGTTTTGTTTTTAAATACACCTAACCTTTCTAATGCCTGTCTAAAATTTGCTGCAATGTCTATTGCTTAACCGGATAATATAAGCCGCAAAGAAACCAGTTTGAAATGGTTTTTAGTGAAACAGCGTAAACAACAGATTTGGTTATATTAAATAGGAAGGCAAACTGCCAAGCGTTAGACAATTTTTCATAACTATTAACTAAATATTTGCCGACTTTTGTAAAACTCATGAACTTCTCAATTACATCACAAATCCAAATTTTTTATAATATATTTTTTCCTTTAGGGCGTTTCTACTCTAGTAAGCAACTGAGGGAGAAAGGTATTACCAATAGTAGTGTACTCCGCAGTTAGTTTTAACTTTTCTTTGAGCAGCTTTTTTACTTTCACTTCACTTCACTTTCCCTTTTCCTTCTACTTACTAGGTGTATTTTCTATGCGCACCTAGCTTACATAAGAAATAAAGCCCTGGGATTATGGTGTATAAACTAAATGAGCTGAATCATTGCCACTAGCTGGTGTGTTGACGAAAAATTGACATTCTTCTGTAGAAAACTGTGCAAAAAAACTCATTGAGTGCACGGATTGATTATGAGTCCAGACTGGTTTTTAAGAAAGTATATTTAACTGAATATATTTGTATTCTCACAATGTTCTGGGTCGACCCTACGTTGTCCATATTTTTCCTCTTTTACTGCTTTCTTATTACCCACGAAGATTCTCTGGTATTAATAAAAATAGACGATACCTTCTCTATTGATATGTTATTTAGTAGCATGCAGTTCTGAAAACATCATATTTAGGCATCTAAAATCTGAGTAGGTGTGGTGAAGTTGCTTCTACTGCTTTTACGCAATGCCTGCAAAAGACAATTTTCACGAAGAAAATTATTATCAATTGTGGGTTAATACAACTTTTACAACCTCTGCACTTTTGATGATCTATAACAATATGAGATAGAAGGGATATGTCATTTCCAGCTACGTCATACTATAGTAAAACAGGACAAAAATTATACGTTTTTAACAGAATTATGGGTTTAAAATTACAATGCGTTACGTTGTAATACTTAAGTGCTTAGGTAGACTTTATCCACATTTCTGATTATATGGTTTTAGTAAAAAAGTTGGTTCTAGGTAGTTAGCTCCAATTTTTTAGCTACACCTACATTTAGCTACAAGTCTGCTAGCTCCACTTGGTTCCTAGTTCCACTTTTTAAAGTTCCAGTGGCTTCTAGTTCCACTCATTTTTTAGCTCCACCATGTTTACCTCCAAAAACTTTCTTTGTAAAATTAACTTCAAGAATCCACTACTGGGTTATTTACATTACTAAATAAAGCATTTCGTTTGTGTTTTATAATATTGTGATTAAAATAGTATTAAGTATTTCACAACTTTATTTCAGAATCTATTTTGTCAGGTCAATCAGTATACGCTTTGTCTTTCGTTCTTGATTTTGAATGTGATTTAAATGTGGCTGAGGTATTACAATTACTATATGTCAGTCAAGGCTCACGGTTGCATATGCGACCGTGACGGTCGCTCTTGCGCCCGGGCGCAAATGCAGCCGTGACGGTCGCAAATGCGACCGTGATTTTCGAACATTTATTGAAAACTAGCGATTGACACAATTGAAGAAATTACACCGGGTGTACGTTAATACATAACAAAAACTACGTGAAATGCACATCTTTTTAGCTTAAAAACTCTGCATTTCACTGTCGCATTTCAGAGTAATTAACTAATTAAGATTAATGGTTAAATAAGCTAGTTGAGCTTACTACTAATGTAATTTTAACTCAAATTTCCTCTTATGTGATTGAATAAGCTTAGTACATCATTATGTACTGCCAAACTTACTATTAACTTGCAAGTAAGTTTAAAAACTGTACTTTAACTAGATATTTCATTAACATTGACATTAACTATCTAATTGCTCAAAAACGCCATGATGAAAGTTTGGTTTGCCATGAGCGAAAGTTTCCTTTTTTTGTGTACTTTCTAGGGTATACTCTCTCATACCCGTCACGAGATCGTCGTCGTCGTCGCAAATGCAACCGTGAGCCTTGACTGTATGTTGTACTGCTACATTCTCATTCTCTTTAAAAAGTATAACGTTGCGTTTAGTTGCGTATAACGAATGACGATCGTATTGAAAAACTTAAATTACTAGTAATTAGTCGACACATTCAAGCTTTTACTTTAAAGTTTAAACCTTTTTAATAACTCTGGATGAAATTGTTGCTGGTTGAAAATAAAATGGAACTTAAAACGAAGAAAAGAATATTCAGAAGAAGGAAGTTATGAGTCAAGAAATATGTCATTTTGGTTTAAAACAATCATATTCACTGCATATTTACTCGTATGCAGGCCAAAATGTTTGGTGGAACTAAAAAAAGTGGAGCTAAAAAAGTGGAACTAGAGTCCGGTGGAACTAACGTCTTTTGAGCTAACTACCGTACACCAAAAAGTTTAAGTATTAGGAATAACACTAAACATGTAGCTTTTCTGAGGTTCAATACCTACTAAAAAACTGGCACCATTTGTTCGAATGCGAAAAATTGAATTTTTTCTCATTCAATTTAATTATACTTTAGGATTTAATACTGCTTGCTGTATTGTCTGGAATGTTCTGCCATTCCGCATAAAATATTAATTAGTCTCGCCTACAAAACCGTCTGGTTAACATATCCGTTGTTTAGCTTGTTACGATAACACATTTTATTTATGTGCTTTGCAGCATAAAAACATGCTTTTAAGTTAATTTTGGCAATGACTTATTTTGTCAACTTGAACAATTTTTAATGCACCGTTAGCTACCGAAATAAGAACAAGAAATATAGGTAAAAACGCAACAGGGTCTTCACTTTGCTGTTTGGAGTAACCTAAATTAAAGTGATAGGTAGAAATATGTGAGTTCTAGTTATTGGTTTTCGTAAAAAGCAGCATTATTGGATTTTTTCATACTTTTTGTTTTATTTATACTCCATATAATACCCTCTTAACTAAACAAAATACATGGCAAAACTACACAAGTATCTATTTTACATTTTGTAGTCATAGAGAATAAGCAACTAATTTTCCTTTGCGTAGTGGAATGCAAACTGTTAAGCCAATATAATAATAATATATTCAACCGTTGCAAAATATTTTTAATACATTTGACAATCCCTACCCCAAACCGAATTTTTCTCCAGAACGTTCCTACTCGACTGGGCAGAAATAGGTGAAAAGTATTATCAATAAATCTTCCCCAAATAAACGTCCAAGATTCATCGAACCTATTATGTTCTAAGCAGCTTTTTCACTTTCCACATGCTATTTTACTTGCTAAATTAGAAGGAGCATCGAAATTGTTCAATTTGTTTGCGTGGAATCAATAAAAGTATCATTGTATTACACCTTAAACAATAACTTTAAATGACATTCAACATTGTTCTTGCATATATTATAAATTCACCTATAAATTTACAGAAGCATATTTACAAATATTTTACTGTGTGCATACTTAGAATTGTTTATGTAAACGTGTGGCTACATAAATTTTCATTTCATCAAATACGTAATTCAACTAACTTAAATACTATTTATTTTTTAGAATTTTATAATACATTTCATTCAATTCACTCATACATTTTCAGAATCTTATTTATACATAATTATACATTATATTTGTGGTTTGTAAGTATAATTAACACTTACCAATATTATTTTTTGGGATAGACGGGGTGTACTAAAACGTCATTATCATTGTAACCAGGTAGTTGAGGACTTGTTCCTCAATTTTGAAACCGGTGGTTTTCTCAATTTTGATGATCCCGAGGAATGAAACGTGTATTGGTCGACAGCTAACAACGCTTTTCCTTATTTCACTTCTTCGTCGGTCCGATGAATATTTCATTTCCTTCAGGGTTTTTTTTGACTCCGAATGAATGCTGCCGACAAATGTGAGAGCACCAAGAAGAACCAGCACACCGACGACACCAATCATGACACAAAGGGCCACTATGTAACCACTATTTTGACCCCCAGACAAGATGACCTTGATTCCGGCGTAGAAGCTAAGCAGTTGAGCTGCAAAGCATCCACATGCGAATCCCAAGATACCCTCTACGTAGCAATTGGCGTAGACATACGTAAAATAGTTGACGTGTTTGTATATTTTTACGCAGTCGAATTTATTTCCTGTTCTCTCGTATCCGTATCGTTCCTCCAGCTTATGCCCTATTGCCCTTATATACCGGCCCAGGACGTAGGCATACACTAGAGCAAGGGCCAAGAACTCTAATGTTGCGCTGCCAACTCCGATTACCAGTAGAGATCCGCTGGAGGCAATCGCCAGACGAAGAACTGCTTCAGAACTTGTCCAAGTACCCCCACTGGGCTTCATACTTGTTGCATCGTTGCAATGGTCCAGAAGCAAGTAGCCGGGGTAGACAGGAGCGCATGGGAAGAGAATTATCTTCATAAAGATAATTACAGCAACCAATCCAGGGGCCCATCCGCAGAATATTGTTAGTTTTCTGATGAGTCCACTCTCTTGAGATTGTCCACTCTCTTGAGATTGTCCGCTCTCTTGAGATTGTCCGTTCTCTTGAGATTGTCCCCTCTCTTGAGATTGTCCACTCTCTTGAGATTGTCCACTCTCCATGCTCATCCGCAATTCTACATTCATAGTATAAAGAAGTTATTAATTTGAAATAGCAACTAGTATTTTCTATTATGTTTTTAAACTTACCGTTTCTGTACTGCCATTCAAATTTCCGCATATGATCCAAAAGCGCAGCGAGAAGGTTAGCGTTCATGTTTACCGTTATTGTAGGAGCCACTGATGTCAGCAAACAAGCAAGTGGTACAAGGCTGTAAAGCCTGACCACCACGTTCACTTTGTCCCATTTTATTATCATTTGTATCATGCTTGCAAGGAACCAAGCTACATTATATCCGATGGATATATTGTGCAACTTCCTGTTCTTCTTCTTTTTTATGGTTGCTTGTATTTTGTCCCATTCCAGCGGTGTAACTTTATAATTATTTGCATACCGTAGAATATTTTCCACGGTATATAAATGTCCTGACAGTATAAGCTCCATTTTCTGTTAGCTCCAAATCTGAGGTCTTCTGTAACGACAGCATGGAACACAACCTCACTGTTAGTAAAGTTAAGTTAAATGCTTTTATGAAACTCTTTGGTTACAACTGCAATGTAAAACAGTTCCTGACACACCCTAATAACGCAAATATTAGATGTAGATTGGTTTTGAGCTGCATTTAAAATAACAAGCGGCTGCGTAGCCCGAGTTCACGTACTTATTACCAAGTTTGAAAATAATATTGCCGACATAGGGATTTAAGAAGAGGGCTAATATTAAGTTTTCAGTGGACAAGCAAACTATGATTTGATAATGATATTTTAGGTGGAAATACTTCCGGCCTTATTTTTGTAGTGCATTCAATGTTAACAAAATTACTAGTCGTGAAACCTTGTAAATAGCCAGAACATTCAAAAACAAAAGTTAGTTAACAGATTCCAAGTTACGTGCTGTGCAATTATTTTATTTTTACCAAACGAATGCGTCAACATAAAAGCAAAAAAAATTGCTCATTATTAACCCTAACTATAACCTAAGATTTATGTATAACGCAACTTATATTTTTCTATCACAATTATTCTTTTAAGCAATGTATAAAAAAGCCAAAGCAATTGTTATTGCCATGAAAACATTTTCTCAGGCATATTAAATTTTTCTAAAACTTTCAGGAGTGTGGACAGTAATATGTAATTAGCTATTTTGTGGTAAAATCACTGTATTGATGTTCATGCGCAACATATTGATCATCTTATTTACCAAGTACATAAAGGAGGCAACATGCCTCCATGTAACAAAGTAGCGAAAGCAAGTGTATTTTGAAAATAGACATCGCTGATTAAAACATGGAAATTTACTGTGCCAAACAAAGAACTAAAAAATGAAAGGTAGTATCCCTCATTTACTGACCAAAACTTTGATCAAATTCTCTGTTAGACACAAAATTTGAAAATGAAAGGTAATATCTATCTTTACTTGCTATAGTAATTTACATTGCCACTGCGACTTATGACCTCAAAAATTTGACCCCTTTGACCAACCAAAGAAAAATCCAACCAAAAGTAGGCCTCAGATGCACGCTCAAAAGCGGAATGGCTAAAAAGCACCGATAGAATCTGACTTTTTTGTCCGCAAAATTTAAAAATCGATGCTTTTTAGCCAACTTAATTCTATCTACTCCGGACACGATAGAATGCAGAAAAAGGGTTTTCCTGCAGCTAAACACATGATCAGATGAAAGACAACATGGATTCATTCATAAATTCCTGCGTCTGAGTTCATTATTGCAACTTTTAAGTATGCACTGTCAAGTTTATCAACTTGGCGAATAATCTATGAGAAATACCAAATTATTATAAATATTATAATGTCAATGGTCAATGTTCAACCCCCTTGAGGGTATGAAATTTATGTTGGAGCCATTTTTAATGTAAGTTTTTGATGACGTAGAAAACTAAGATAACAGCAATGAAATTTAATTACTTAGATCAGGTAAAATCATGAAGTAATCACAAAAACCAGCCAGATTAGCGATGTTTCATTTCTATCATTCAAAAAGCGAAAATTTGCTTTATCCAAGTGCTCAGATTCACAGATAAACAGTTACAGGCTAAAAAGTAGCCTTGGTTTTAGCCGTCGCTTTGTCTCGTACATCTGAGGCCTGCTAATATTAAAAAATGAAAAGGCAATATCCATCTATACCCACTATGGCGTATTACATTACACTGCGTTGAAAACTGGGACCATCATCTTTGTCGTAATTCTGAGTTGTATTATAAGTGATTGCATTATTATGGTTCACGTTAGTGTACCATTACTCCTATCATCTTGATGTGTCTGCACGTTCCTCCCTCCGTCCGTCCGTCCGTCCGTCCGTCCGTAAGCACGATAACTGCTCAACCGTTTAACCTATTCCAATTCCGTTTTCAGTTATCGATAGCTACACCTCTTGCGACGATCCCTATTGATTTTCAGGTCAATCCGATAACCGGAAAGTACCTAAAAAGTACCTTCTCTAAAGTACTCTTTTTTGCTGCATTTAAAGGCTATAGAGCTACAGCATTTTCACAACGGAAATAGAACTTACAAAAAATTCCTACCTAATCCATTTAAAGGTAACCGAGGGTACCCTACACAGCAATCAAGATTACCCACAAGCAATTAAAGGTAACCGAGGGTACCCTTCAGCAATCAAGGTTACCTTCATGCAATTAAAGGTAACCGAGGGTACCCTACAGCAATCAAGGTTACCTTCATGCAATTAAAGGTAACCGAGGGTACCCTTCAGCAATCAAGGTTACCTTCATGCAATTAAAGGTAACCGAGGGTACCCTTCAGCAATCAAGGTTACCTTCATGCAATTAAAGGTAACCGAGGGTACCCTTCAGCAATCAAGGTTACCTTCATGCAATTAAAGGTAACCGAGGGTACCCTACAGCAATCAAGGTTACCTTAATGCAATTAAAGGTAACCGAGGGTACCCTTCAGCAATCAAGGTTACCTTCATGCAATTAAAGTTAACCGAGGGTACCCTTCAACAATCAAGGTTACCTTCATGCAATTAAAGGTAACCGAGGGTACCCTTCAGCAATCAAGGTTACCTTCATGCAATTAAAGGTAACCGAGGGTACCCTTCAGCAATCAAGGTTACCTTCATGCAATTAAAGGTAACCGAGGGTACCCTACAGCAATCAAGGTTACCCACAAGCAATTAAAGGTAACCGAGGGTACCCTACAGCAATCAAGGTTACCCACAAGCAATTAAAGGTAACCGAGGGTACCCTTCAGCAATCAAGGTTACCTTCATGCAATTAAAGGTAACCGAGGGTACCCTTCAGCAATCAAGGTTACCTTCATGCAATTAAAGGTAACCGAGGGTACCCTACAGCAATCAAGGTTACCTTCATGCAATTAAAGGTAACCGAGGGTACCCTACAGCAATCAAGGTTACCTTCATGCAATTAAAGGTAACCGAGGGTACCCTTCAGCAATCAAGGTTACCTTCAAGCAATTAAAGGTAACCGAGGGTACCCTTCAGCAATCAAGGTTACCTTCATGCAATTAAAGGTAACCGAGGGTACCCTACAGCAATCAAGGTTACCCACAAGCAATTAAAGGTAACCGAGGGTACCCTACAGCAATCAAGGTTACCCACAAGCAATTAAAGGTAACCGAGGGTACCCTACAGCAATCAAGGTTACCTTCATGCAATTAAAGGTAACCGAGGGTACCCAACAGCAATCAAGGTTACCTTCATGCAATTAAATGTAACCGAGGGTACCCTTCAGCAATCAAGGTTACCTTCATGCAATTAAAGGTAACCGAGGGTACCCTTCAGCAATCAAGGTTACCTTCATGCAATTAAAGGTAACCGAGGGTACCCTACAGCAATCAAGGTTACCTTCATGCAATTAAAGGTAACCGAGGGTACCCTTCAGCAATCAAGGTTACCTTCATGCAATTAAAGGTAACCGAGGGTACCCCTCAGCAATCAAGGTTACCTTCATGCAATTAAATGTAGCCGAGGGTACCCTTCAGCAATCAAGGTTACCTTCATGCAATTAAAGGTAACCGAGGGTACCCTTCAGCAATCAAGGTTACCTTCATGCAATTAAAGGTAACCGAGGGTACCCTTCAGCAATCAAGGTTACCTTCATGCAATTAAAGTTAACCGAGGGTACCCTTCAAGAATCAAGGTTACCTTCATGCAATTAAAGGTAACCGAGGGTACCCTTCAGCAATCAAGGTTACCTTCATGCAATTAAAGGTAACCGAGGGTACCCTTCAGCAATCAAGGTTACCTTCATGCAATTAAAGGTAACCGAGGGTACCCTACAGCAATCAAGGTTACCCACAAGCAATTAAAGGTAACCGAGGGTACCCTACAGCAATCAAGGTTACCCACAAGCAATTAAAGGTAACCGAGGGTACCCTTCAGCAATCAAGGTTACCTTCATGCAATTAAAGGTAACCGAGGGTACCCTTCAGCAATCAAGGTTACCTTCATGCAATTAAAGGTAACCGAGGGTACCCTACAGCAATCAAGGTTACCTTCATGCAATTAAAGGTAACCGAGGGTACCCTTCAGCAATCAAGGTTACCTTCAAGCAATTAAAGGTAACCGAGGGTACCCTTCAGCAATCAAGGTTACCTTCATGCAATTAAAGGTAACCGAGGGTACCCTACATTAATCAAGGTTACCTTCAAGCAATTAAAGGTAACCGAGGGTACCCTTCAGCAATCAAGGTTACCTTCATGCAATTAAAGGTAACCGAGGGTACCCCTCAGCAATCAAGGTTACCTTCATGCAATTAAATGTAGCCGAGGGTACCCTTCAGCAATCAAGGTTACCCACAAGCAATTAAAGGTAACCGAGGGTACCCTACAGCAATCAAGGTTACCTTCATGCAATTAAAGGTAACCGAGGGTACCCTACAGCAATCAAGGTTACCTTCATGCAATTAAAGGTAACCGAGGGTACCCTACAGCAATCAAGGTTACCTTCATGCAATTAAAGGTAACCGAGGGTACCCAACAGCAATCAAGGTTACCTTCATGCAATTAAAGGTAACCGAGGGTACCCTTCAGCAATCAAGGTTACCTTCATGCAATTAAAGGTAACCGAGGGTACCCTTCAGCAATCAAGGTTACCTTCATGCAATTAAAGGTAACCGAGGGTACCCTACAGCAATCAAGGTTACCTTCATGCAATTAAAGGTAACCGAGGGTACCCTTCAGCAATCAAGGTTACCTTCATGCAATTAAAGGTAACCGAGGGTACCCCTCAGCAATCAAGGTTACCTTCATGCAATTAAAGGTAACCGAGGGTACCCTTCAGCAATCAAGGTTACCTTCATGCAATTAAAGGTAACCGAGGGTACCCTTCAGCAATCAAGGTTACCTTCATGCAATTAAAGGTAACCGAGGGTACCCTACAGCAATCAAGGTTACCTTCATGCAATTAAAGGTAACCGAGGGTACCCTACAGCAATCAAGGTTACCTTCATGCAATTAAAGGTAACCGAGGGTACCCATCAGCAATCAAGGTTACCTTCATGCAATTAAAGGTAACCGAGGGTACCCTTCAGCAATCAAGGTTACCTTCATGCAATTAAAGGTAACCGAGGGTACCCTTCAGCAATCAAGGTTACCTTCATGCAATTAAAGGTAACCGAGGGTACCCTACAGCAATCAAGGTTACCTTCATGCAATTAAAGGTAACCGAGGGTACCCTTCAGCAATCAAGGTTACCTTCATGCAATTAAAGGTAACCGAGGGTACCCTTCAGCAATCAAGGTTACCTTCATGCAATTAAAGGTAACCGAGGGTACCCTTCAGCAATCAAGGTTACCTTCATGCAATTAAAGGTAACCGAGGGTACCCTTCAGCAATCAAGGTTACCTTCATGCAATTAAAGGTAACCGAGGGTACCCTTCAGCAATCAAGGTTACCTTCATGCAATTAAAGGTAACCGAGGGTACCCCTCAGCAATCAAGGTTACCTTCATGCAATTAAATGTAGCCGAGGGTACCCTTCAGCAATCAAGGTTACCTTCATGCAATTAAAGGTAACCGAGGGTACCCTTCAGCAATCAAGGTTACCTTCATGCAATTAAAGTTAACCGAGGGTACCCTTCAAGAATCAAGGTTACCTTCATGCAATTAAAGGTAACCGAGGGTACCCTTCAGCAATCAAGGTTACCTTCATGCAATTAAAGGTAACCGAGGGTACCCTTCAGCAATCAAGGTTACCTTCATGCAATTAAAGGTAAACGAGGGTACCCTACAGCAATCAAGGTTACCCACAAGCAATTAAAGGTAACCGAGGGTACCCTACAGCAATCAAGGTTACCCACAAGCAATTAAAGGTAACCGAGGGTACCCTTCAGCAATCAAGGTTACCTTCATGCAATTAAAGGTAACCGAGGGTACCCTTCAGCAATCAAGGTTACCTTCATGCAATTAAAGGTAACCGAGGGTACCCTACAGCAATCAAGGTTACCTTCATGCAATTAAAGGTAACCGAGGGTACCCTTCAGCAATCAAGGTTACCTTCAAGCAATTAAAGGTAACCGAGGGTACCCTTCAGCAATCAAGGTTACCTTCATGCAATTAAAGGTAACCGAGGGTACCCTACATTAATCAAGGTTACCTTCAAGCAATTAAAGGTAACCGAGGGTACCCTTCAGCAATCAAGGTTCCCTTCATGCAATTAAAGGTAACCGAGGGTACCCTTCAGCAATCAAGGTTACCCACAAGCAATTAAAGGTAACCGAGGGTACCCTACAGCAATCAAGGTTACCTTCATGCAATTAAAGGTAACCGAGGGTACCCAACAGCAATCAAGGTTACCTTCATGCAATTAAATGTAACCGAGGGTACCCTTCAGCAATCAAGGTTACCTTCATGCAATTAAAGGTAACCGAGGGTACCCTTCAGCAATCAAGGTTACCTTCATGCAATTAAAGGTAACCGAGGGTACCCTACAGCAATCAAGGTTACCTTCATGCAATTAAAGGTAACCGAGGGTACCCTTCAGCAATCAAGGTTACCTTCATGCAATTAAATGTAGCCGAGGGTACCCTTCAGCAATCAAGGTTACCTTCATGCAATTAAAGGTAACCGAGGGTACCCTTCAGCAATCAAGGTTACCTTCATGCAATTAAAGGTAACCGAGGGTACCCTTCAGCAATCAAGGTTACCTTCATGCAATTAAGATTAACCGAGGGTACCCTTCAAGAATCAAGGTTACCTTCATGCAATTAAAGGTAACAGAGGGTACCCTTCAGCAATCAAGGTTACCTTCATGCAATTAAAGGTAACCGAGGGTACCCTTCAGCAATCAAGGTTACCTTCATGCAATTAAAGGTAACCGAGGGTACCCTACAGCAATCAAGGTTACCCACAAGCAATTAAAGGTAACCGAGGGTACCCTACAGCAATCAAGGTTACCCACAAGCAATTAAAGGTAACCGAGGGTACCCTTCAGCAATCAAGGTTACCTTCATGCAATTAAAGGTAACCGAGGGTACCCTTCAGCAATCAAGGTTACCTTCATGCAATTAAAGGTAACCGAGGGTACCCTACAGCAATCAAGGTTACCTTCATGCAATTAAAGGTAACCGAGTGTACCCTTCAGCAATCAAGGTTACCTTCAAGCAATTAAAGGTAACCGAGGGTACCCTTCAGCAATCAAGGTTACCTTCATGCAATTAAAGGTAACCGAGGGTACCCTACATTAATCAAGGTTACCTTCAAGCAATTAAAGGTAGCCGAGGGTACCCTTCAGCAATCAAGGTTACCTTCATGCAATTAAAGGTAACCGAAGGTATCCTTCAGCAATCAAGGTTACCAACAAGCAATTAAAGGTAACCGAAGGTATCCTTCAGCAATCAAGGTTTCCTACATGAAATTGAAGGTAACCGAGTGTACCCATCAACTTTGGGGTGTAATATCTGGAAGCTTCCAGAAGTTCAATCAGTATTGTTGTATAATATCTTGCTGCTTCCAGAAATATACAGATAATCTGCGATCGGGTACCTTTTAGCTTACCAGTGAACCATTCTTCAAGCTTACATAGGGTTTATTATTTCTGAACTCTGAATGCAGTGCTAGTTAGAAAAATGTCATAGGCCGGATATATGTATATCTGTCTCTCTGAGAAAACCGTAAACTCACAGGTTTATTGAAAGCACAAAAAAGGGACGTATGCGTTTTGGAGGCAAAAAGCCTATAAAAGTGTGCTGCTGAACGACATGATGATGATGTGTAGAAACAGAGAAAGATAAATACCTGTTGGTGGTGCTGCATCATCTCTCGCGCCATCCCCATCAGCACAATTCAATATTCACATCTGTCAGAAAGCGAGTGGATGAGACCAAATCCTTGAAATTGTTTGAATTTCATGCTGCACGCTTCAGTAGGAAACCAACTGTGGTACTAAAGAGACAGATAGAAAGACACGGAGTGAGTGTGTATGTGTCGTATCGTATTCTTCGAACGGAAATCAGTGCATGTGTTCTAGTGTGTAGAGAAGGTATAAAGGCTAAAAAAAGGTTAAAGGGACTAGTAGCATCATCGCATAATATACTTTTTTGTGTGCATAATTTAAAAAGACTGGTCATCTTTCCTGCCAATTTAAGGCCATCCATAAAAATGTAAATACGTACTTTGCTTTCTTCCATATTTTTGCCCGTGTCAATACAAAAAAAGTACATTTTCAACTTTGTTCTGTTTTTTTTGTCAGATTGCAGATTTGTAAAACATGATTGACCCAAGCTCATCAGAAGAGGAAAGCGATGATGAGCAACGCGAAACCCCTTCATCCAAGAGTCAACACAATGAGCCTCATAAAGAAAGCCTTGACATACTAATACAAAATCCATTAAAGGAAGCAATATATTCCCTATAACTTACGGTCTAGCAGCTAATGTAAATTTTCAAACAAAAGTTTTCAAACATTCAGATTTCATGAATATTTTTTATATTTGTAAATGCTTTTCTTTTTAGATGGTTGGAATTACAGTAACGTACTTTATTATTTGTGTTCAAGTCTAGAAACTACCATCAATCCACAAATATAACACACAATGAAGACATATATAACATCATAGTTAACATGACATCAGAGTTAAATTAGCAAGTTGCACATCGATCCATAGCATCCTCAAGATAAAATCGATAACCAACGCCTTATTTAATAAATAATATATGGCTACAACAGAGGAAAATTTGCAATATGATTTTCCAGATAGCTTGTTAAACAGCATGGTTTTTATGCGATTAAAAACACTCTGTATTAATTATTAGTTCGAATAGCTCTTCTGAACATATAATAAGCATTTGAAGAAACAAAAAACAATGAAATGTCAGCGCTTTTAATAATGTTGAATGTGACCTATACTAAAAATACAACACATCGTGTGGTAGAGTTATTGGCGACAAACATGTTTTGAAGCATAAAAGTCAGAAAATTAAATAGTATGCTTTTAAGTTACAAAATTTCTATATATAGTGCGTGCTAATTCAAAACTTCGAACATGATCACATATATTAATTAATAGGTGGACAAACGCTGTTTTTCATTGTCGG